>PVJH01007502.1:0-92424 GCA_004026705.1 Nesogale talazaci | reverse complement strand
GTCCAGGGTTCTGAAGCAGTAGCGTAAATGCTGTCGCTGAGAGAGCCGCTCAGCGCTAGCTCCCTGCGGTTCACGCCTGACCTATCAACTATGCAAAACCCAAAGGTCCCAATGCAAGCGAGGGACGACTCCCCAGACACACACACACACACACACACACACACACACATCCCTTCTGTCCCCCTACCTCTAGAAGGGCGGGGGGCACCTTACCTTATCAGCGCCCCCCCCCCCCCTTCCACCCCAACATCATCCACAGTAAGCCTGACTTCTTCAGGGAAGAAACAGAACCAACTCCAGGAGACTTTACCAGGCGTTGCCTTAGTAACTAATATGGGTTTTCCTCAAGCTGCCACATTTATATTTACTACTTGGATTGCATGCCCGGGTCTCTTCAGCCCCTCCAAGTTAGAGTCTTATGTACACCACTCACTCATCGTCTTAGAATAGCACTTGCACCTCTATCTTGGAAGTTCCCCCCCCTTTTTAAATTCCTACTGGAAAAGTTGATCTTTTCCAATCTGGGAAGTTCTCTGAGGTTAACTAGCTAACTCCTCCCCTCTCTCACGTTCCCAGCCTGAGGGGACAGGGAGACTGAGGAGGGAGCGGGTCTGGGTGGGCGGCTACCTGGGACTAGTGAGGGCAGTGCCTTTGGTTTCTATCAAAGCGGCCTCCCTGGCTGCTTCTCCGGCTCCAGCAGGACGTGTCCAGACTTAGTGGAGCTGAAAACGATTTATATCACGGACCCCTGAGTTCTGAGGTTCTTTCACTAACCAGCTTTTTATTCTCTCCCTCTTCTGTTCAGAGCGTCCAGATCACCGCTGCCAACCGCGACTCCCTGCGCATCTGTTATCCGTTTACCTTGATCCATCTGGGCATAAAGGGGGCTGGCATTGCCCCTCAAAACACCCCCAGGGATTGGGGGCATCCTCGGAGGACTCCAGGAGGAGGCGGCCAGCGACTGGGGAGGCGACGGGCTAGCCGAATTGGCCACCGAGTTGGAGGAGGGGAGGCGTCGGGCATCTCGGAGGTGTGAGCCCATAACGGGCAGGCGGACAGGCGTCTGGACCTGCGGCACCATGGTCTGGTTCCCCTGGCTCCTCTTCCCCGCGGTGATCTTCTTGGAGACGTCCCTGCTCCCCAGAAGCCCAGGAAGGAGAGCGCTGCTGGCGGGAGCCTCATCTCAGCGCTCGGTGGCCAGAATGGACGGAGATGTCATCATTGGGGCCCTCTTCTCGGTCCACCACCAGCCTCCAGCCGAGAAGGTGCCTGAGAGAAAGTGCGGGGAGATCAGGGAGCAGTATGGCATCCAGAGGGTGGAGGCCATGTTCCACACGCTGGACAAGATCAATGCGGACCCCGCGCTGCTGCCCAACATCACCTTGGGCAGTGAGATCCGGGACTCCTGCTGGCACTCTTCGGTGGCGCTGGAGCAGAGCATTGAGTTCATCAGGGACTCTCTGATTTCCATTCGGGATGAGAAGGATGGGCTTAACCGGTGCCTGCCAGATGGCCAGTCCCTCCTCCCAGGCAGGACTAAGAAGCCCATTGCGGGTGTGATCGGCCCGGGGTCCAGCTCGGTGGCCATTCAAGTGCAGAACCTGCTCCAGCTCTTTGACATTCCCCAGATCGCTTATTCCGCCACCAGCATCGACCTGAGTGACAAAACTTTGTACAAATACTTCCTGAGGGTTGTCCCTTCTGACACTTTGCAGGCAAGGGCGATGCTTGACATAGTCAAGCGTTACAATTGGACCTATGTCTCCGCAGTCCACACAGAAGGTAGGCAATGCATTTGGGAAGAAAGGTACTGAGAGAGGCAGAGAATTACAGGATGGGAGTTTGGGATCAGAGGATTGTCCCTATTTATTTCTAGCACCATGGGGAACTGCATTTACCCTGCTCAGTACACACCCACCAGGTTTTGCCTTTTGTCTTCCTCCTGCAAATGACAGTGTGGGGACAACAACCGTGGTGTTTCCAGAGATAGTAGTTGTGCAACAGATATCATTCTCTTCATGCAATGTGGCCAAGTGCAGATTTTAGTTTTATATGATGGTGTGTTCTCTTGTGCAGAGTTTGTATTTAGAAGGTTTATGGGCTCTAGGGGTGATATTTCCCTTACCTGAAAAGCTTTGACTTGGCAAGCTTGAGGGACTACCCCTTCAAAGGAGAGGAGAGTACAAAGAAATCGCTATGGACTTGAAAACTGGGTCTGGTTTTGAATAGCTGAAGGTGCTTGTCCTCAAATAGCCCCTCTCCTACACCCCAGACTGAGCTGTGAGGATGTAGTGTGATGATCGTCCTCAGTCTATCAGAAACTTGCCTTTTAAGATTCTGTGGTGTCTTGAGTAGCCAGGAAAAGTGTGTCATGTAAATCACCAGTCTCCCCACCCCCTCCCTCTACAGATGCTAACCTCACAATAGCACTTTTAACCTCCTGGATTTGAGTTTTGACAACCAGTGTTTTTCTTCTGACCCAATAACTTTGATCATTAGAATGTATAGTTTGACTGAGTGTCAGTTCCTTTAAGAGGCTGTCTCAGACATGAGGTTTAAAATGGACTTCTAAGATGGTTTGTGTTTCTTTTTACCTGGGGCTAATAACTTTCATTTTTATAGGCCCTTGTAGACCTGACTATTCAAAGAATTTCTTACAGGAAGATTTTCATCCCTCCCCTCACCCCCTTACCTCCATAGATATTTAGATGATGTGAGACTTTTGAGGTCATCTACTCTGAAAGCTCACTAGGGTGAAACTGAGGTCTGCATTCTCTTTTAATGTCTGAGACAACTCACTTGTTTCTGATGACCTTGTGGGTTGGCTTGTGTCATTGATATTTTAAAAAATCAAGTGCTTACAAGGAAGCAAAGGGCATGACATTATGTTCTTTTAGCTATTATGCAATTTTCAGTTACTAGTGCGACTTCTAAGTATGGAAATGAAGACTTACCCTCCATGAAGTAGTATAGGGCTCATGATTGTGAAAATTGATGGCTGAATTTATAAAGGGTGCAGCTATCTCAGATGAAATAAAAGTCGTGTTGAATGCCACGTTAGAATTTCAGATTTTTAGGTCTGAGCCCCGGTGGCGTAGTGGTTGTGCGGGGGACTGCGACCCACTGGGACAGAGGTTCAATTCCAGCAGTGGGACTGGCCTCCTACTCCCACAACCGGAGAGCCGTGATGCGCCCCCCCCCCAAAAAAAAAAGAATTTCAGACTTTTGAGAGAAACATTCCTTGAGATTTGTGAGAGATGTCTAACAACTCACTCGTGTGAGTTTTCTCATATGTGGCTTTAAAATGTGAGCTGTATACTGCTTTTTCAATGAAAACTGACTTTTAGAAAAGTATACAAGTTCATATTTGGTATTAATTTATTGCCATTTAATATTAACTTCCTACTTTTATGTTTAATTCAACCCCTCAACCTCACCCCCTGCTTAGCTGAAGCATCCTGAAAACACAGGTGTGAAGGGGCAAAGGTGTCAGTATTGTAGAGATCATTCTAAGAGGGAAGGATAACAGTGAGCAGGAGTGCAATTTATTTGAATATTTAGCATTCTTCCTCCACTGAGATAGGTAGCTGATTTTCTATATTAGAGGTTTAATCATTCACCCAGTAAGAAATTTGGCTTCCTTTGTATGTGGCAGCTCCATTCCTTTGTTCCATGATTTGGGTATGTGTGGGGGCACTGAAGGTCGAAAAACCTCAAATTATTAATCTGTCTTCCAGTTGCATCACTTGGCCCAAGAGAAAAAGCAAATGCCATCAGTGGTATGTCCTTGATAATTAGACCTATGACTTTGGAAAATTAATGGGATTTGTGTTTGCCAAGCCTGTTAAGTCAGCCCCCACATTAAAACTTCATCCTTGTATTCATTTGGATTACTTTGTTTCTTTCCTGTTTTCTGACTGGTGCTGTGTGACAGAGATTCATTCTCTGAACTGCTATCATAGCTGATTGCAGGCTGTGCTGTGCTCACTGAACCACATCCTACCTAAGTTCAGATTTGGTTTGATTTCTAAGAGCTTAACAATATTTGTCTCACTATCTACACATGATACCTTATTTCTTCTCAGAGCCAACTTGCTTCTTCTCTCCTTAGACATAATAGTGGTGGCAACGAAAATGCCTTTTACTTATTTATTTTTTAATCTGCAGAGAGATATAATAGTCTCCTTTATATGAGCTTCAACTGAAAATTAATTTTTCCTAAGGTTCTGCCCTTCTGCTTCTCAAAGACTGTGAAGAACTGGCCTGCAGGCACTTTCTTGGATTATTTAGTCATTTTCCTGCCTTCAGAAAGATGGGGTCACCTACTGGTGACAGTTCCCTGTCAAAAAACACATTACAGTGTTGTCTCTGCCATCTGGGCACAGTTCAGCAAGGGATCCAATTTGTCTGCATATTGGCAATTTGGGGCCTCTCAATGACCTTCACCCATCCTTTCCAAATCAGCCATCCCCTACTCAATATATCCTCATGAACTTTATTCCCAATGAGACGTTAGTCTAGTGTAATCAATATCAAAAGACTTTAGGTTACTAGAAAGGTGTACCTTGATTTCAGTGTTAAGTTATGGCTGACTTCTAAAATCATAAATGTGGCGGCATCTTATCTTTGGCTGCATTGCTTTTATTAGTTTGTTTAGTAGTGAAGTTAACCTTGGAAGTAATTTTTTTGGTCTTTTTCCTTTCCTTTTTTTAAAAGCTAGTTAGATGTTAGCTGTGCTATCTGTTTCCATGCTACTCAATCTTCTCTGCTACCATGTGTGCCACCCTTGTCTTCCAGCAGTGACAACTGTCAATATCTTTGACAAAAAAGAGAATCGGTGCACATATGGTAGGCTCTCCTAATTTTTAAAAATAATTAGTCCCTGAAGGTCTGTGAAAAAGAGGTAGCTACTCAGTGGGATGGACTGACACAGTGGCTGTCATAGCGGTCTCAAATTTAACCGTGAACTTGAGGAGGGCACAGGAATGAGTCGTGTTTTCTTGCACATAGCGTTACCACGAGTCAGAGCCCGCACAATTGCTGCTGGCGACACAACCTGAGGGGCATGTTAAAAAAGTACAAGGGGTAGGGAGTGAAGCAATCGAGCCTCATCAACAAAATTCAAATACACGTAGGAGCACGCTGCTCACCTGGAATGGGTATCTTTAAATATGCTAAGCATCGAGTACAAAAATAGCCTACTTCTGAGAAGAGTATCTCATCCAAGGACGCGATATTCCATCCTTCTGAAAAAAACATGCAGATTCTCCATCAAAAAGCAGATTGACAACTTCTAAAGATTGTAGACGATGGTACTGAAAGCAAATTCTAATTGTCAGAGTCAAAGGATTGAGTAAATTTCATAAAGGATTCTTTTTGAGTTTGTAGCTTACGTAATCTTTGTGCTATCTTCTTGTTTTACTTTTGGATTGGACACAATTTATTTTGTTTTAAGGCCTTCTCTTGATATTTTGCCTTGAGAAGTCAGGCAGATAATAATTGCAATGGTCACTGAAAGTTGACTTTTTGCTTGCAGTTAGGTTTCCACTGACAGGGTAGCTTTCTTTCTTCTTCTTTTTACATTTGCTTACATTTGTCAAGAACTTAGGTTTTTTGAGTTTCTTTTACTTTTCTGTTACCTTTCAGAAGATTTTTTTTCTATTTATAATTAAACTCTCTGTAAATATCTAAAAACCATCAAAGGCAAAAGCCCTACATAAGAAATACCTAAGTTAAGCAACACTTTAACTAATGCAGTTATGAATAAGAATTTTATTTCTGGTAGATACATCTATTATACCTTTATAAATCTGGTCTATTTATACATCTGTGGTATATTTATTCTACTCATCAATAGCTTACTCTGTATTTTCTTTGCCTTGATTTCAGTCTATTTGATGCTAAATTATCATTATTTTTTGGGGGTGCATCACTGCCTCTGGTGGTCGTGGGCACTACCCAGTGCTGCTCCTGAGAGCCACCTCTGGATTTGAAGCACCAAGCCCGCAGACCGCATTCCTGCACTCAACCATGTATGCCACCAGGGCTCAGCCTTAACTTATTTTTAAATAATCTTTTCTATTGTATCATGAGACAAGGCCTTGAAATGTCTTGAGAGGATAGCTAGGCTATACACTCATAGATGCATAACCCGCCTCTATTATATGCTTGCCAAGAAGTGGCTTGCATATGCTCTAACTTTTCTAATGTCAGCTTAGGATTTTTAATGGGAGTGGGTGAAGATAGGAGTTATAGGCTGTGGCAGAATTCTCCCTAAGAACTAGTGAGTCCTTCGTATTGTGACTTGAAACTGACTAGCTGAATGTTTCCATGAATTCTGCACTGGCCAAGAGCCATCCCAAATAACTGAAACTCCTCCTGTCCCACAGGACATTCATCTCCAGCAAATCCTCTCATCTTGCCATACTTTCTTAGTTCATCATCTATATCGTCAGTTTTATTTCATTCCCTAACAAGGGAGACTCAAACAGATCAATTAGCACCCCCAAATCTTGTGTCAATACATGCTTCTGCTCAGCAAGATCTCCCTTACTTTAACAGTTTTGCTTTACCAGTTGTTATTAGCATCATATCCAAGAGTAGAACTTTGTTTTTTTTTAAGCACAAAATTATTCCCTTTAGCTTGCATGCTAACTTGGTAGTCAGTTCTGGGATTTTAATTATTAAACTCATTTTAGAATTCCAGCGCTGTGCCCTAGGATTTGATTATATACTTCACAATGGTTTCAGAGAGACTTGGGGTGAAATCCTATTGCCTATCTCTGGCAAACTACTTTCTGGCTTCCTGGCTGACACTGGTGATCATTTATCCTGTAAGGAATCCCCCTGAAGGTTCTCCACCCTTTGCATACTATATCATTTTGTAGATATACAAGTGAAACATAAAGAATTACATCTAAGTAGTATACTGAAAAAGCTGTCACAACAGATATTGAGTTCTACTGGAAGATTTAATGCATCAAAGTCTATATAAGAAATTGAAACCTTTAGTCTCAGCTATTACGTTCTGTAGACTCTTAAACAGAGTAGTTTGATGGTTAAATTAAGTTAAAACCAATTACTATGGTATAGGCATTTAGAAACACAAGTTTATACATGTTTAGGGAATACTAAAGAAACATTAGCGAGGTGTAATTAAATGGAGGATGGCTTATATGAAAAGGGAATTTTGAGTAATATTTCTTTTGTGGAGAGAGAACATTGGCAAAAATCAGTGGCACTCTGACAGTGTCCCCATGGTATAAAAAGAAGCCAGTGTACTTGGCTAGAGGGGAGAGCTGCAGTCAGGTACTAATAGCAAAAACATTCAAATGTGGATTCTGAGATTCTAGAGTTATCTTACTCTTTATGCACATGAAGAATAAATAATGGAGAATCTTGAAGCAGATCCTGACTTCTGATTAAAAAGTAAGAGAAGCCTAAAGCAGAAGTTTTCATGATTCAAAGAACCTTAACTGACAATGAATTCTTATGGAAATATTTACCAAAGGTTCATTGGATGGGAAAGGCAATAACTAGCTACAGATGTTTAGTAATACAATTCTAGTATTTCTTAGCACCCAAACCAAATTCACTACCATCAAGCCAATTCCAACTCATCTTATAGAACAGAGGAAAACGCCCCCTGGGGGCTTCAATGCTTGTGAATCTTTATGGGAGTAGAAAACCCCGCCTTTCACCCATGGAGTGAGGATGGCTGGGGCTCCTCACCAACTATGCTGCCAGGCCTCAAATTCTAGGAATTAGGTTGCTCAGAAATTAGCTGGGAGGTACCAAAAGCTTCTCGCAGGAATACTTTGCAGGAGAATGAAATGTAGGTAGGTACAAATAAAAGTTTTGCAATCCTAGGGTTTCAAGACAATTAGTAGTTCACTTATGTGTAGCCTGCCTTGTGTATAGAACAGAGTCTGGCAATAAATGAACATGAAATGCATTAGGAAGAGAAAAATGGGGTTTCAGTTATCTACTACTGGGAGTCAGTTGAAGCCATTTGGATAGGTGAGCTCTTCCGAGAACAAATTTAGAAGACAAAAAAAATTTGGGTCTTTAGGCACAAATACATTATTACTAAGACTGGGTGAGTGGCCAAAACAAAAGCCAGGATAATTATGAGGTGTTTGGTGATTTAAAAAAAGCCAACCAAACATGTTCACATTCAGTTGCGACCTTAAGTACCCAGAACTTTTATAGATGTGTGACTTGGGAACCCCAGAGTCCACATTCTTAAACCATAGCCTTTTACATTTTAAATATATATATATATATATATATATATATAATTTTTTTTTTTTGGCATCACTGCTCTCCGGTGGTGGGAGTAGGAGGCCCAGCCCCACTGCTGGAATTGAACCTCTGTCCCAGTGGGCCGCAGTCCCGCGCACAACCACTACGCCACCGGGGCTCAGCCATTTTAAATATTTTACAAGGTGATCTTTGCAAAAATATATTACATGGATCCCTGACTAAAAAGTGATTCCATGGATGCTTTTCTTGAAAGTGACCATTGTGAATGTCAATCATTACTTATAATGATGTTCAATCCTTCCCAGAGTGGTGCCCAATGGCTACATTTTTGAGCTTCAATTCTTTGGTATCCCCCACCACAATCCTCTGCAAAAGGGGCTAGACTTAATGATGGGGACAACATGTCACTTCCTCTGACTTTAGTAAAGAGAAGAAATATTGCATCGCCACACCAGCCAAGGGTAAAGATGCCTCCACCCTCCATTCTTTATCCTGTTCTTATACCAACCATTTCTCCATACCATTAACTTCTCTTCTGGGTTTCATAATTCATTACAATGGCCACACCAAACTCACGAGCAATGCTTATGGTTGTAGTGTTTATTAGGGAAGCTAATAGGTTACAGAATGATAAGCATACAGTTCTTTTGTCCACAATGCCTTTTCTCAGCCATAGTCTCAGATACATCTTCTCAGCCTTGGGCTGCATTGGTATTTGCGTCCATGGGTCAGGAAGTGTGTCCATTGCTTTGCCTCAGGACCTTGGTGTCACTCTTCTGGTCAGACTCGTGGTCTCAGTTTTGCCGCCTCAGCTGCTTCTGCCATTTGGACAGGGTTCTCACACATGGACACTGGTGACTCCTCTTTCTTGATAGTCAAGTGATTCTCTTTCTGCTTTTGAGATGGCTCTTTTATACCCAGAGGAATGGCAAAGAAGATCAAGCTTCTGTATTAGTGTCTCACACACCCATGTGAAAAGAGACTTGGTGGCACACAACTAACTGCTAATGACAAGGTCAGTGGCTGAAATCTCTTGTCTGAATCAAGGGCGAGAGTTGAGACTGTTTGCTCTGGCAAAGATTTAAAGTCTCAGAGACCCTACCCTGAAGGGTCATTAAGAGTCAGCGTTAACTCATGATAGTGCCTTTTTTTTGGATGGGGGTCTCATTTAATTGGAATTATTATCTACAAATTTAAGAAATTTCACGTTTTCTCACTTAACAAACCCATTTTTCTAAGTCATTTACATAGTATTTAGTGGACATCCACAATGGACAAAGGGCCAAAGTAAATACCAAGATTAGGAAAAAAGAGAGATCCTTTTCTTACCTTGAGAAGGCTCCAGAGTGTCCTGCCTCAGTCACTCTGTGACTACTTTTACATGGGGGCAAACAGATTTTTACAAGGAACTAGCCTTGAAAATCCTGCTGGTGAGGCAAGTTCTGTTTGATGTTTGTGGCTTGTCAGTTTCCATTACTCTTCAGTATATAATTTCAGTATATAATTTCCTTCTAATGATCTATGAAGCTGGAGTAGGGAATGATTTTATGGATCCTTAATATCTTGCTGTACAATGGCTAGAGTGTTGCCATCTGAAAGGAATTTGTCAAAAGTTGTCTTTTCAGCATGTCCTCCAGTAAGGCCACAGATGATTAAGAAACCTTGGTCAATAGCATAGTAGTTTAGTAAGACCGTACAGTATCAGAAAACAGCTCCTAGGGTGAACTACCCTGCTGTTAGGTTGGAAGCATTATCTAAGTTGAAGAGCGCTGCCATTTTCAGAGAAGAGATAGCCGGTAATGTACAACCAGAGTCAAACTTTTCTAGGGATATATAAAGCCTTGTCAGAATGATATGTGAGCTATCAGTCGATTCTAAATTTATGTAGAAATATGTGTGCAAGCTCTATGCACAACTTCTAGTTCTTTATCATACTAATTGCTCTCAACGAATGTCTACAGAATCTAACATTTTAAATTGCATGAAAAATTATAATTTTAATTTTCTTAACATTTACAGGATGCTTTATTTACTTAAATTTAAGACATTTGTGGTGCCAAATATAGCATGGCTTTTATGCAGATAATTCTTTTGGCTCAAGCAGAAATTTGGTGTTCATAAATCTTGACTTGTCAATTTTAAAATGATCTATTTTAGTCACTTCAAGGCTAACACATAGAAGTCTCAAGGCAATTATCTAAATTATTCAGATAAAAGCTTTAATTGGCAATTGAAGCACAAGATTTTGGGAGGCAGAAGTTCTTTGATTATCAAGCAACTTATTTTGATTGTCAATAAAGAAATGACCATTTATTCATCAAGATGTGTGACAGTCAGACACAGTTTTGGAGGTTATAAATCCAGAAATCAAAATAGCAACAATAATAAGAGAAATTATTATAATAATAATTATTATTGATTTTAAAGTTTACATAATCTTAAGAAAAGGCTGAGAAATATGTAAGTAGTTATTGCTATTGTATGCTATCTACTTGATTCCAAGTCAGAGCTACCCACAGGGCAGAGTAGACACTCCAGTTGAACTTCCTGTGCTGTTATCTTTAATGAAACAGACAATCACATCCCTTTCTTCCCCCCACCAAAGTGACTGATGAATTTGAACCACTACCCTTTGGGGTTAAGTAGGTTAAGTGCTTAAACATTGTGCTTCCAGAGCTGCTTAAGAATGATAAATAAGCAACTTGAATCACCTCATGGTCTCTTTTTTACAGATATACTAAAAACTATGGGGGAAAGATTCAAACATCAACATTTCATTTGTAAAATGAGAATGCTAAACACTACTATATACTTGTCTCACAGCAGTGTTTTAGAGAACAAAAAGATAGTGCACATAACTAGCTTTTTATTTGTCTTTGCCAATTTCTAAGGTAGTAGTCTTTCTCAGTTGATGAATATTGAGCCAATGCAAAAAATCAGTTAATTAGGCATTAAATTACTGGGATCTAGTAATTTAACATGAAAATGAATTTTCTGATCATGATAAAGTTCAGTGCTTGCTATGAATTTTTAGGAAAACTTCTCATGATAAAAATGAGGAGGGAAAAATCCAGAGAAGCAAAATGACTTGCCTAAGATCAGAAAGTCAAGTATTAATAATGAAATATTACAAAACCAAAAGGCACACAGTTGGGATTTTGCAAGCTGAAATAACTGAAAAAGAAATCAAGTCTTGAGTTGAAATCATGAAGGGTTCTATGGACAAAATGTAGAACGATATAGGATGTGTCAAAAAGATGGGAGGATGGAAATGAAGATGGCAACATGTGTACAAATATGCTTGATATAGATGATGTATGGAATGTTATAAGAGGTGTAAGAGCACCCAATAAAATCATTGAAAAAAAAAGATGGAAGGGATACACAGAGCCATGGTGGCACGAAGGATAGGTTGGCATTTAATCACCTCAGGGAATAACACAAGGTCACAGGACTGATAACATGGAAGGAAGAAGCCCAGGCTGCACTGAGGGCATTGGCATAAAACAGCAAAACAAAAATCAAGGCTCTAGGAAGCACCAGAATACCAACAAAAAGTTTCAACTAACAAAGGTAAATGAAGATACTTGTTTATGCCAAGAAAATGGGAAGAGAGTTACCTAGTGAATAAATTGGAAGAGTTACATATTTGTGCCCATTTGGAAGAAAGACAGTGCAAAAGAATATGGAAATTATTGGGTTCCATCATCAATATCAATGTAACATTTTGGTGCAATTCACATAATTTAAAAATGATTGTAGTGGTAGATTGGCATGAAGTTGTCCAGACTTTCAAGCAGTATTTAGAAGAGGATCTGACAGGAGGAATAGCATTGTTGACATGAGATGCATGCATCTTGTCTGGAAGCAGAAAATACAAGAAATATATTTGTGTTTCACTGAACTTGCAAATGCATTTGACTGTGTGGATCATAAGAAATCATGCTTACCATGCAGAGAATGGGGATTCCAGAACTCTTAATTATTCTTATACAGAACCTATACATAGACCAAGAGGCAGACATTCAGACAGAACAAAGAGTTACTGAATGGTTTAAAATCAGGCAATATGTGCATCAGGGTTGATTCATTTCACTGAATTTATTCAATCTATAATCCGAGCAAAATAATCAGAGACGCTGGATTTTTTTTGAAAAAGAATGCGGCACTAGGATCGGAAGTAGGCTCCTTAATAACCAAAGGCAACTTGCAGATGACATAACTTCACTTACTGAAAGAAGAGGATTAAATGCTTTTTAAAAAATCATCATGAAATTTCTCTGTGGCTAACAGCCTGATGTGCAACCACTATGCTCTTAGGTCTCCTAGATCATGAAATTTCTTAGTGGCAAAACCAGACTCGATTCAGCTTTGTGCTAGATATGCTCTTAGGCCAAATATTTTTTATCATTGTTATATATGTGAATAAACAAAGCTTGAAGATGACTTTGCTTCTAGTGAGAGCACAAAACTGTAACTCTAATTAGAGCATATATTGCCAGTGAGGTTGTGCTCATGAATTTAAATTTCTTGAAGTTGCAAAGTTGGATCTCAGACTTCACTCTTGACCGCAACTATTGGCATTTATACTCTTGCCCTTTGTGCCTCCCGTCACAAGTCAGGGTGTGTGATAGGACTGAAATTAATTTCCACTATTGGCCAAATTCATACTGAAGGCTGCAATTCTTGATTTTCATCAGCAAGTGCTTCAGGTTGTTCTCACTTTCAGCAAGCAAGGCTGTGTGATCTGCATGTCACAGGTTGTTCATAAGACTTCCTCCAGTCCTGAGGGCCACATTTTGCTTCATATAATCCACCTTCTCTGAACAGATGGATTAAGTATGGCGATGCCATAACCCTGATGCACAATTTTTCTGTTGTTAAATTGTGTTATATTCCCTAGTTCTCTTCACACTATTACCCCTTGATTCAGGTACAGGTTTCACACGAGCATGATGAAGTGTTCTGGAATTCCAGTTCTTCTCAAGGCTATTCATAAATTGACACAGTTGCTGCAACAAGGGGTGCCCATAAGAACAATTGTGAGGATGACAAAGAACCAGGTAGTGCTTCATTCTGTTGTACATAGGGTTGCTTTGAGAGGGAACCTACAGGACATCATTTAATAACAACCGACCAAATAGTTCCTGGTGGCTGCTCTCTACCCACTGAGTCAGAAACAGCCTCTACCTGTGTGAAGATTGGTCGTTTTCTACAGATTGAAGAAGAAGTCATCATCACAATGAACTAAAAACATAACTAATTGTTCCTCTGGGAAGTTCACATAATTGTGGCTTTATCATGTAAGCCAGAGATCTTCTTGTCTATGTGCATTTTGCCCTCCTTGTGAGATTCATATGATCTGGTTCTGCTTTGCTCTTTCCAACTTTGCTGCTGCCATTTAGAAGCTTGCAGAAGGTTCCTCTTCCATCACTTTTCTCAGGTGAGTTCCCATCGTCCTTTTGGGTTGTGATACATATATGCATTACCTATCTTCATGGTCGCTTATTCAATATCCTTCACCATCACATGACCTGGCCAAAGGCTTCAACCTCTGAAATCTTAAACTCCAGAAAGAAACTACTGAAGAAACCTTTCTCTTCTCCAATGCCTCTTGCTTCCAATTCACCTGTCTTACATGTTTCCCGTAAAGTTTTCATGAGTCTCTTTTCGCCCTTGATCTGTTTTCTTCCCTGGACCCAAACAGTGCTGTCACTTTGTTTGTGCTATTAACATTTTGTAAATCAGCTCCTTTTCAGAGAAAATGAACTGCCAACTCAATAAGAAACCCTCATGGAAAGTTCGAAATAGATTATTTTATTCTACCCCCATCAGTGAAGAAAAATAAGACACGAAAGGAACATTAAAAAAAAATGCTTCCTGTGAGTGATAATTTTTTTTCATTTGCTCAGGAATCATCGTGTTGCCATCAATAGGACACCTAATGAGAGGTGGTAAGAAGGGTTGTATTCCCAAGATCACAGAGGTTTGTCCAGAGGATTTCTGAAATTAGCCACAATTTAAGAACAGTCAAGGTAAAAAGGACCAGAATACTCTGGTAAATTTATTGTGCTAATGCTGGCTATCAAGGAATATAGTCTGCGGCCTTAAAGACTTGAAGACAAATAAGCAACCATCTACCTCAGAAGCAGCAAAGCCCACATGGAAGTAGCACAGCAGCCTGGGTGATCATGACATGTGGAGGGGATGCTATCAGGCATCAAAGAACAAAAAATATATCATTGTGAATGAGGGGGAGTGCAGAGTGGGTACTCAAAGCCCATGTGTAGGCAACTGGACATTCCCTCACAGAAGGTGCTTGGGGATGAGGCAGTCAGGGTGCAGTGTAGCAATGATGAAGCACATAATGTCTCTCTAGTTCTTAAATGCTACCCCTCCACCCCCAACCCCATGTGGACTATCATGGTCCCAATCTACCTTACAAATCCTGCTGGACCAGAGGATGTATACTGGTACAGATTGGAACTGGAAATACAGGGAAGCCAAGACAGAAGAACCCCTTAGGACCAGTTATGAGAAGGGCGATAATGGAGGTGGGAGGAGTGGGTAGAGGGAAGGTGGGGTAGAAAGGGAGAACAGATTGCAAGGATCTACAATCTGGGGCACAATGGAGAAGTGGATGAAGGGAGATGTCAGATGGTGTAAGGTATGAAAAAGTAATTATAATTTATAAATTATCAAGGGTTCATGGGGGTGGGGGGAGTAGGGAGGAAGAGGAAAAATTAGGAGCATATACAGAGACTCAAGTAGAAAGCAAGTGTTTTGAGAATGATGAGGGAAATAAACGTGCTTTTCAGAATGGATGGATGTGTGGTTGTAATAAGAGCTGTATGAGCCCCCAATAAAATGATATAATAAAAAATAAAAATTATGCTAGATACATATAGCATGCCATTATTTTTGCCTGGAATACTCTGTTAGGTTATCCTAACCTTAAATAAATAGGTATCATTAACCTAGGTAAGTCTGAGTGAAGTGGATACAGGAGAATTTCTGGAGAGGGATATGAAAGCCAGGGAGAAATGAATAATATACTGCTGATTTATAATTGTTGAGTAGCACATATCCTGACTTCTAATTCAACCTTTTGACAGCAATTGTCTGTGGCCTTAAATGAAGGTCTTTCCTGTGGGCCGCTTACTCTATAGCTACGGCCGAATAATCCACACTAGTTTTCTTTATTCGCTGTGGTGTTCTAACACATTTTATCATTTGTATTTTATAAAGGGCAGAACAAAAAAGATCAATAAACAAATTGCTGACAGTATGTTCCAAAGCAGAAACTGTTCACAATAGACTTTAAAAGATGCTAAGAGGATACGGAAAAAATGGAAGCAATTCACAGTAATTATTTCCCCCTTTCCTGGATTAATGAGTATCTGTTCTGTTATCGTGACTTTTTTTGATCAACAGGTATTACTTCCTTAGTGGAGAAGCAGTCACAGGATGATCATCATTTTAATTAAATAACTATTTAATTAGCATCTATTCTGGACCAGGCTCTCTGCTATTGTCATGGATGACAGGGGATAAGAGAATTTTAACCCTTCTCACAAGAGGTCATCATAACATAATTTCCATTGAGTTTGATAACTGCAACCACGTATGTGGTGGTTATGGGACAGACAGAAGTGTGATGAACTCTGTCTGTCTGGGACCATGAAAAAAGTGAGGGATGGCTCATGGATGCATCCTGTAGGTGGGGATGCTTGAGGGCTATTCCAATGAAAAATAAAAGGAGAAAGCAAAGGTGTGAACATGAGTAAAAGTACTAACTTGGAAAATAAGAGTGCTCAGGGAGCCATGGGGAAAAAGAATGGATCAAGCTGAAAAGGGAGAGAAGTTCCAAGTCATGATGGGGCACAATTGTCAAGCCAACAAATCTAGGTTTTTCTATAGGCATGGAGAACCTTTCAAACAGGAGGGAAATGTACTGTAATCATATTACATTTCAGAAGAAAACCCTGGAAGCTTTCAAGAGGACAAATCAATACAGAGGTCAGTTTCTGATATGGTTGTTGAAGACAAAATGGGTGCACATGCAATTGTGGTGAAGGAAGTTGATGGAGCCTGGCTATTAAAAGGTATACTATTTGGAGTTCTGAGGCTCGAAGATAAACAAGTAGCCACTTAGCTGAGAAACAACAAAGCCCACGTGGAAGAAGCACACTACTCTGATCATGAGGTGTTAGTGAATTCAGGTGTCAGGCATCAAAGCCCAGAACAAAAGAATTATAGCAATGTGAATCGGGGGTGGGGGGTGGGGGGAGGGCAGAGTGGAGACCCAATGCCCATATGTAGACAATTGGACATTCCCTTACAGAAGGATCACAAGAAAGAGAGGAGCCAGTCAGGGGTCAGATTGGAGGCTAGGAGACACGTTATATAGTCACTGATGGTTGGGAGAGGTGGTGGTAGAAAAGGCAATTGAATTAGTTAATCACTTTAATCTAGAAATGACAATAGCTTTTTAAAAATCATTTCCATTAAAAAGTCATGTTATTGGGGACTCATACAGCTCTTACCACAATCCATCCATCCATCCATCCATCAGGTCAAGCATATTTATACATATTTTGTTATCATCATTTTCAAAACATTTTCTTCACTACTTGAGTCCAGAGTATCAGCTTCTCATTTTTTCCCTCCCTCTCCCACCCTCTCTCTCCCAAACCCTTTATAATGTATAAATTGTTATTTTTTTGCTCACACTGATTGATGTTATATATAGATCATTGTGACTGGTTCTCCCTTCCTCCCCTCCCCTTGCCCTTTACTTCCTGAGAATGCTACTCTCATTATGATCCTGAGGGGTTTGATAATAGTTTTTTTTAAATGAATTGTCATGGAAGAGGGTAAGGAGAGATGGGAGTTGAAAGTTATTTGTCTGAGTGATTTGTTTTTAGGGACAAATTGTTTATGATAATTGAGAAGAAAAAGAAAGAATAATTATTAGATTTCTATTTTGGATAAAGAAATAAAAGAAGATATATATATATATATATATATATATATAATTTCTGCATCAAGCAGAAAATCTGGGGGAGGTGAAAGTGAAGGAGAGGATGCAACAAAGTGATGGAACTGTTAGAAAATAGAAAGAGAAATGAAGGATCAGGAAAGAAGTAGACAACATGAAAGCCAGGGGAGGAAAGAGTGTCAAGAAATGGGCACTGACCAATATCACAGAACTGATAGGGAGGGCTCAAAGAGAATTCTGTACCAGGAAATTCTACTTCCTCAAACCTCCTGACCTGCTCATAATATGTTAATTTATAAATCCATTGGAAGAGCAGTAGCCATGAAGAAATGGAGGCTGCTAGTCTTGCCCTTAAAGATTGAGAAGAAAAGGTGAGGAAAAGGGTTTTCAAAAGAGACTCACATATACGTAAGACATTTCTCTTGCATGGGAAAGATTTAAGGATGAATAGAATGAAGTCAACAGAAAAGGAAAGTTTGAGGATAATTGATATAAAATTGCAGAGAAGGCACTGTGGCAAGACCATGTTTAAATAATAGAAATCTTAAAAGAAGGTAGGAATATAGTTAAGTTTGAAAGAAAGGACAAAAGAAGGTCTGAAAAATAATATTTGGCAGCCTTTATTTTCCCAGTTTTTCAAGGAGGGGAATTCAATGAGAGAAGATGAATGATAGAGAAGGAGGTTAGATAAACTATTGTGTAGTGCCTTGGTTGATATTCTCTCTAGTAACATACAACCCCAAGATATAGGAGAGAGTCTCTCAGCTTTCCTAACAGTTTATTAACTTGGTCACCTGCTGGCTTGATGTCCAAAGCAACGGCATCTTTGTTTAGTTAATTACATAGGATATCATGCTATCACCAGAGAGGATAGCCTGGAACCGTCCTTTCTCTTATTTTTGTCAAAGGTCTGGATGACAGAATGATATTTAGGAACATCATCTAAGAGATCATTATCATCTGCTTTGAATACAATTAGCTTCTCCGAATACTCACCTGACTTTGTTTACTTCTCTGGAGGATCATCTCTTCAAATTGTATTCTTATGTTGTCCTTTTCATTTCTTAAAAGTCAGAATAGTGAGTGAAAATGTTGTTATTGGAGTTGTTGCTTATTATGTTGTTCAATTCATAAAGCTTATTGTGAAAACCAAAAAACAGACCCCAAACTGATACTTAATTTGATACCATGAAATGATCTGCTTCTCTTAAAGGACTGCTGATTTTCATCTTAGTAGTGAGAATGCAGTCTGTTCCATGCCATCCCACCCCTGCCCCCACCCCTTCCTGGAAGCACTAGGAATCCCAAAGCTAATTTTAATGTTCAATCACATAAGATGTCCTAGTCTCAAACAGTACTATTTTATTCTTTGAAAGTTATAAAATGTACACTTATATAAGGCAGAAATAGACTATAGACCTACATGTAAGGGTAGGGATCCATGAAGGCACAGATCTCTACTGAAATCGCAATATTTTGAGAAACAGGCAGGAATGACAGGCTGAAAGTGTTTTTTTTTTAAACTCTGAACAAGGAGTTATTTCACACTCATAGGCTAATATGTCAAGGATGGAAGAACGGTGTTATATGTGTCTAGTGTGTAAAGAACAACCCATGAATGATGGTCACATAACAGGAGAATCATACCCCAGCAAACCAGGTTCTCCTATGGCTCATAGCTGCACTGCCCACTGCTCTTCTCCCTGTCTTCGCATCTTCTGGGACCTGCTGTATGTCTGTGCTTAGATATTTTGCCAGATTTAAGCAGGGTGTATGTGTGGGTGAAACATTCTCTTTTTCACATAGAACACTGGGAAAGATTGATCTCCTGGTATGAATTTATAACTACTCCCTTTCTTGTTTTTCTCTCTTCTTATTCTTAAAAAACAAAACACAACCCCCTCTCCCCCAAACTCATTGTCATCAAGTTGTTTTCGATTGATAGTGATACTATTGGGTAAGGTAGAGTTGCTTCTGTGGGTTTCTAATACGATAACTCTTTTCAGGGGTAGAATATCTTTTTTCCCCCTCTCCTGACTCTCATATTAGGGGAAGAAACACCGAAAGTGCTGCTTAGTGAGAAATGAAGAGGAAGCTTGCTTTTTAATGTAAGTTTCTACCTTTTCCTGATATTTCCATTGAGTGTTCTCCAGATTAAGGTGGTCTCATCAGGTGGAAGATGGTTTCGTTCAAAGTTCTAGGGAGCTCAGTTCCCTGAAAGACATTTTCCCTTTGATCTAAGGCCAGCATGATTGCACATTAAACACATCACTTGAATACAGCAGAAATGCCCCAAAGAAACCTGTGTCTTTTAATGACACTCTACCTTAAACCACAGAGAGTGAAGGAAGGTCCTATGAAATGATTTTCACATGGTTGTCATCACCCTTTATTTTTTTATTAAGCCCTCCCCCACAAATCGCTGTTTTTGTATTTATTCTAACTGTTACTGTTGCTATAGGACAGAGTAGAACCCCAAACATTAAGACAATAAAAAGATACATCTTATATAGTTTTCTTCTATGTTAGGAGCACATGCTAAATGAAAACTTTATTTGTAATATCCTTGACTTGTCACCTTAAAAGTAAAATTTCACTTGAAAAGAAATTTCATCATAAAAATGAAAAAAATTAGGTTAATGACTAATGTTTGAAGTTTCTTGAAGTGCTTACATTCTATATTATAGTAGACTATTTTTCAGATCTCCTAAATACAAACTACTGCAGCTGAGCTGTTCTTAAATTTTGGTGTTCAAACAGGTCCAGGGAAACTCACTAAGTTGCAATTTCTGATCCAGTTGGTCTGGGAGTGGGGCTTATACTCAGCATGTTTAATAAGTTGATGTCCCTGGTCAATGGATGGATAGAATCTACCATACAAGTAGAAACTATAGACACTCGTTCTGATCATGAGTTTCATGCTGTGGTGCATTGTGTTTAATTTCACACACATTTTTGAAGGACTTTCTTCAGCATTATCTATTCATCTCTATGGACAATGTTTGGCTTCTGCAGCATAACGTGTGTATACTTTAAAAAATATGCATACTTAGAAAATTATAATAAAGATTTTTTTCATTTTAATATTTAATTATTTTTCAAAAGTATGCATGAACAAACATGAATGGTCACCAAATGCAGCTTTGTAGCACATGCCATTCTGGTTACCTGAAGGCTGCCTTCTATGTAAAGAAGCCGCCTTCAAGAACATCTCCTGTGGATGAATCATTGTTTTGTTTTTTCACTAGATGAAAAAACTAGATGAGTGTTTTGCATGAAGTAGACACTCGGTAAAAATGTCTTGAATTCAATTAAATAAGGACTCTTGCTTATACTTTTTTCTAAGGGGTTTGAGATTTTACAGGGTTTCCCATTGTGAGGCTGGCAGAGAACACAAGAGTTTTTCCTTCAATTGAGCATAGGGTTGCTATGGGTCTGAGCCAACTCACACCAAACAACAACAACAACAACACAAATATTAATTAAATAAGGTATTAGAGTCATGGTGCAACTTCCAAGAATGAACAAATTTGGAAGTTGGATTGTTTTTTATGAAATTCCTTATAAATTCATTCTCTTTTTGTTTCTTTCTGATAAGAGTGGAAAAAACAAAGGAAAATGTGATTAATTTTCATGTTTCTTAGGCACACTCTGCTTAATTAATATTCTTTTTAGCCTTTTATTTTTCCAATAATTGAGGAACAATAACTACATAGGGTATGATGTCAATGCATGCTCTCAAGATTTTAGGTCTTTTCATTTTCTTTCTTGGAAATATTGGTAGCTGGCATTTATTTGTTATTCCCTTAGACTTTGCTTTCCACATGAAGGGTATGTGTACTGAGTTGGAAGATAGGGTGCCATGTCCTCTATCAGCTAACCTGTGACTAGATAAGTTCATGAGACCTTCCTTGCATTTTTTTCTGTACAATGTCTTATAAGTAAATTTGCTTTTCTTCAAGGACTCTATGATGTCTTTCTGAGATGATATGGAAATGCTTTCTAAAACTTTACAATTTTATATTAGAGCCTTGTTATTAGCTTGTTTATATTATAGAGAGCTTGCAAACACTACCCATCTGTCAATCTATCCTACTGTGGTGTCAATAAATTCCCACATTTCTGGGATGCTGGGAGTAATGGCATTAGCATTTTGAATATAAGCAGGATCATCCATGGTAAATAGGCTTCAAGGGGGTTTCTGAATTCAGAATAGACCATGAAGAAGGAAAAGGCTGTCCATTTCTAAGGGGATAGCCACCTTTCTCAGAGGTTAGCCATACTAGCCCTTATAAATATTAGCAGAGCATTGCTAGACATAGTGTGAAAGATGAGTCCACCAAGATAGAAGGCAATTAAAATATGATGACTGGGAAAAAATAACCTCCTCAATGTAGAGCCAACTTTATGTGGATGAAATAAAGCTTTGGGGAGATTCATTTTCAGATAGGGTCAAAATCAAATTGAGAAGAAATAGATTAAAATATCAATGAGGGATAACTCCCATTCTTCTTCTTATTAATGTATGTGAGGGGATATTGCATTTGGAATTCATTCCCAGGTCATCTTTCTATAGAGAGATTCTGAAAAGATTGCATAACAGCGTGTGACCAAAAATGGCCTGATTTGTGGCAGAAGGAGGACTGAATTTGCCACCAAGACAATGCACTTGCTCACACAGCCATCTCAGTGTGCCAGTTTTTGGCAAAAAAAACAGCAGGTCTCTCTTGCTTCACACACCTTACACACCTGACTTTGCCTTTTGTGACTCCTTTCTGTTTCCATGAGTGCAGAGGGACACGAAAAGATAGCAATTTGATGTAGAAGAGATGAAGATAAAAGATGAAGGAGGTGCTGTCAGCCATCCAAAGAAATGAGTTTGAAAAATGTTTCTAAGAATGGAACCACAGATTTCACAAATGTATTAAGTGTAATGGAGAATACTTTGAAAGTGATAGGGATGTTTTATAAAAAAAATAAATACATAGCTTTGAAAAAAATTCCAGTTTTTGGGGGGTATCCCTCATATTAAAAATCATGCTTTCAATGCATGGGGAATGAATCCAGGAAAGTAGGACGTCATTGAACTGAATGGAACACATAAAGATCAATATCTTAGGCATTAATGAGCTGAAGTAGACTGGTATTGACCATTATGAATCAGAGAATCATAAAGGTTACTAAGAGGGAGTGACAAATCAAGAGGAATGGCATGACATTAATCATCAAAAAGAACATTTTATGATCTATTTTTAAGTATAACACTGTATGATAGGATAATATCTCTCTATATATGTATATCTACAGGAAGGCCAGGTAATAGAGCTCTTACTCAAATTCCCACACCACTCATTAAATTTAGTGAAGAACTTGAAAAATTCAATCAAGTTCATTAGTCTGAAATTGATCACACATGCAAACAAAATATGTTGGTAATTACTGGCAATGGAAATAAAAAAGTTGGAAACAAAGAACAAGGATTGAGAGTTGAAATATATTGCATCGGTGATATAAATGAAGATGAATAATTCATAATAGAATTTCGCAAGACCAATGACTTCTTCATTGTAAATATACCTTTTCAACAACATAAACAGTGATTTTGCACATGGACTTTGCCAGATAGACTATGTCAAAATCAAATTGACTATCTCTGTGGGGAGAGATGATGGAGGATCTCAATATTGTCAGTCAAAACAAGGCTATGGAACTGACTGTGGAAGATGCACTTCAATGCTCATATATAAGTCAGACTGAAGTTGATGAAAATCAAAACATGTTTGTGAGATCCAAAGTATAACCTTGAAATTGTTCCACCTGAATTTAATTGAAAATCTCAAGAACAGATTTGTTAGATGCATTGAAGTCTAATGACCAAAAATCAGACAAGTTGTAGGATGACATCAAGAATACAATACATAAAGGAATTAAAAAGTGGTTAACAAGACCGAAAGTGGATGTTGGAAGAGACTCTGAAACTTAGCCTCTTAAACATAGACTAACTACTGTAAGTAAAGAAATGATGAAGTAAAATAATTGAACAGAAAATTTCAGAGCAGAATAGAAAAATTTGAAGAGTAGCTGGAAATGACAAAGTATTAAAATATGCAAAGACCTTGAGTTAGAAAGACAAAAAGAGCGAGCATGTTCAGCATAGTTAATGAACTAATTGAAGAAAAAAAAGACTCAACTTGTAATTTTGAAAGATTCTATGAGCAAATACTAAATGATGTTGGATGCATCAAAAGAAGGTAGAAAGAATAAATGCAGTCACTATACCAAAAAGAATTAATGCTCACCTCTTTCAAGAGGTAGCAAGAACTTATTGAAGCAGAATTCCAAGCTGTACTGAAAGCAAGGTTCCAGAAATTGATGGAATAATAATTGAAGTATTGTGGCAAATAAGGAAGCATTGGAAACACTCATTTGTCATTGTCAAGAAATTTTGAAGACTGCCATTTGGCCAACCACCTGGAAGAGGTTCTTCCTCCACCCTCCTTGGGAGAGCCACTTATTTGTTTTCATTCCAAAGAAATGTGACCCAACAAAACACAGAAATTATTGAACAACATCATTAATATCATATGCAAGTAAAATTTTGCAGAAGATAATTCAACAAAAGTTGCAGCAGTGCATCACTAGGGAGCTGCCAGAAATTCAAGCAAAATTCAGAAGAGGACATGGATAAAGGGATATTATCATTGTTGGCATCAGATCGATCTTGGTTGAAAACAGAAATTATCAGAAAGATGCTGACTTGCGTTTCATTCACTGTACAAGGATCTTAGACTGTGAAGATCATAAGCTATGGATAATATTTAAGCTATGGGAATTTTAGAACACTTAATTATACTCATGAAGGATCCACATGTGGACTAAGGGACAGTCATTTGAACAGAACAAGAGAATCATGCGTGGGTTAAATTCCGGAAAGGTATGTGTCAAGGTGCAATCTTTTCAGCATACTTTTTCAATCTGCATGTGGAGCAAATAATCTGAGCATCCGGACTACATGAAAAGGACCATAGCATTAGGATTGGAAAAGGGCTCGTTAACTGTGATATGAAGATGACCCAATCTTGCTAAATGCAAGAAGGATAAAAAAAACTTATTGCTAAAGCTGAGCGATTGCGGCCTTCATACGGATTGCAACTCAATGTAAAGAAAACCCCAGGCACTCACAATGTAACTAATAGAAAACATCATTATACATGGAGAAAAGATAGAAGTTGTGAAGATTTTCATTTTATTTGTATCCACAATCAACACTCCTAAAAGTATCAGTGGAGCAACTTAATGACATGTAACACTGGGGAACTTTGTTCCACAAAACCTCCTTATGTGTCAAAGAGCAAGTATGTCATCTTTAGAATTAGCATGTGCCTGGCCCAACCCATGATCTCTCAATGGCCTCACATGCCTATGGAAGTTGGATGATTAATATAGAAGAAGACAGACGAAATGATGCATTTGACTTAGGTGTTGAAGAAGAATATTGAAAGTACCAGGAAAAGCCAGAACAAATAACTCTGTCTTAGAAGAAGTACATCCAGAATGCTGCTTTGGATAGAGGATGGTTAAGACTTCACCTCATGTCCTTTAAATAGCTTATCAGGAAAGACTAATCTCTGGACAAGGCAATCGTGCTTGGTGAAAAAGAGGGTCAGTCCCTCTGTGAGATGGGCTGACACAGTGGCTACGGCTCTGGGTTTAAGCTTAAGAACCGTGAGGATGGTACAGGACTAGGTAATGTTTTGTTCTGTTGCACAGAGGGTTGGTTTGCGTCAAAAGTTGACTTGACAGCACCATACAACAACAACAACAACAGCAACAACAACATAGCTTAAACTATGATCACTTTCTCATTGTAATGATTAGTAATGGTATCCTGGCCTTTGCTTTCCCCCAGAAGGTTATAAACAATCATCTTTATTTAACATTTATTTAGAGTGATGGAATTTGTGTTGAAAGAAGCATTTATCTAATTATTTTAGTTTAAAAGGAAAATTAGAGGTTAGGTGATTTTCCTGAGTTCACAGAGAGCTAGTTACTACCCCAGATTGTTTTCCCTGTCACCTTGTGAAAAGCATCAATTGACCATGAACATTTGTGTTCGGTGCAGTCTGAGTTCCTTCTTCTCATAGTTTTGTTATACTCACTTGAAGGGCAAATATTAGCTTCTTGCCAGCCTTCTAGTTAACATATCCAATCAATATTTATTGAGTACCTCCTTATTATCCCAGGAGCCCTGTTGGTCAAAGAGCTGCTCTCGTTAAGGTCGGTGATTCAAACTCTCCCGACAATCCACTGGGGAAATGTGAGGTTGGACTCTCAATAAAGAATTGCTGCCTCAAAAATCTCTAGCGCAATTCAACCTTGTCTTGCAGAATCGCTGTGAGTTGGGAGTGACTTGATGGTCCTGGGAGCCTCATTATCTAGCAGTGTTGCAGGGAACACAGGTAGCAAAGACAGTTCCCGTAAAGTTTGGTAACATAAACAAGTATTCAATAACGAATTGTACAAATAATGCATTACAATACATCAAATAATATTAGCCATGCTTCCAGACTTTGTGGATGTCCTGAAAAACTCTACTATTGTTTATAGACCAGAGGGAAGATAAAGGATTATTGTAATATGGATATGAGGAGGGGTATCATCTAAGTCAAAATGCATCAATTCGTCTGTGTTCTCTTATATTAACCGTCCAACTTCCATATGCATGTGATGCAATTGAAAACCGTGGGTTGGGCCAGGCACATGTTATCTCTTAAGGGGACATCCTTGCTCTTTGATGCATAAAGACCAAAGTTCCCCAGTGAAGCATGTCATTAAATTGCCTGATGGACACTTTTAGGAGTGTTGATTGTGGATACAAATAAAACGAAAACCTTCATATCATCTGTCTTTTCTCCATTTATAATGAGGCCATCTATTGATCACATTGTGAGTGTTGGGGCTTTTCCTCACATGGACTTGCAATCTATGATGAAGGCCACAATTGCTCATCTTTAGCAATAAGTTTTTTTCAATTCTTCATCCCTTCAGGAAAGGGTGCCCAGCAGGGGACACTGACCTGGTCCTACACATGTAAAGCTAGATACAAATGGAATTTCAGGTAAAGGATATCATGGGACTAAGACTTTGAATTAAGTGTTCATGGAATAGCTAGATTGTTTAATTTATTTGGAGTAGGTGGTCCCCTAAAGGGATGTTTGGGGTGTTAATTAGAAAAATGGACCCATATGTTTGAGGCCAAGAGTGTCTCAGAGTTTGAATTTGTCTTCTATTATATTAATCAGAGCTGAGCACCCCCACCCTTTTCCCTTCAAATTTCTATTAAAACTGATAAATCAGGAATATATTTTTAGCTTGTCCCACTCACCCATATTTCTGGTCTCTTTTTTCTCCTTCTTGGAACTTTTGTATTTGAAAACTGACAACCGTATAAGGAATCCACTTTCTTTGCTGGTCTAGTAAAATTCTCTTCATCCCATAATACATTTCCATATCCAGAGCAGCACTTGTGCTTGGTGTAAGAAGAATGTAGTGTCACGCTTTGCAGGGAGAGTTGCAGCCTTTGTGGACATGTGGCCCGCCTCCCAGTGAGGCAAAGGCATATCACAGACTGGTTATTCAGCTGTGAAATGCCACCACTTAGGTCACATGCCTCAGTTAAAAAAAATGCCAGCAGCAACGCCTTCTCCTTCGTGGGGAGGTGTGCCACCTGTCAGGCAAAGCTGCTGTTGCCTCTGGCATTATGCAGGGATCACTTTGATTCACTTCCACAAGTGGGCAGGTGAACTTCTCTATTTTTTGCAGTGCATTTCTCCCTGATATACATGTAGGATAGAAAGCAACTGGATACTCCTTGAGTCAGAGAATCTAGGTACATCTTTTCCCAGAAGAATAGCTGTAACTTTAATGATGCCATTTAAGTAAACATGTGACTTGTCTTTCATTTGAAACATGGCATGTGATAGATATATTTTCACCAATGCTTGTCCATAAAATCACCCTCAATCACCAAGATCACAGCTTATATTACTGCCTATCATATGCATCAATTCCTGGAACATAGCTTTAGAAAGCTTTCCATCAGAGAGCATGTCTCATCCACTCATAAGACATACACATTAAGTTATGTAAATCATCTTCCCAACCACGCCTTAGCTTCCCCCCATATCTTTTAGCAGTCTGACCTGGTATTAAGCAAAAAGTTTCAGCTTGACAAATATTGGATGCTGACCACATGATGGGACTCTATTAAAGTAGTTTAGTATTCATTTGACCTGGCCATTATATGGCAGTTGGCTTCTACTCTTTATAGAAAGCACTAATGCAAAACAGGAAGATGACCTACTCATTTGGAGTGATACATGTTCTTCCTGTCAGAATAATGCCATCTAGGTATGAGGGTGGAACTAAATTGTGTGCACAGTGTTTTCATGTGCATTTTTTTGCAGGGTTCAAGAAGGTCATTTTTAAATGCTTGCTTTCCAAAAGATTTCAAATACAATTCATATATTTGCCACCCATTCTTCTTAAAGTATTACATGGTGAAACAACATGTAGGTTTAAGCACCTTCTGCACATGTTGACAAAAACCAGTATTTGAATATGACCCCAGGATGAGATTCTTCTAAAGATAATTTAATCAGCATTTGCTCTGACCATGGCATTCCAATCTTCTGGTGTCTAGTCTTCCTAAGAAGCATCTCTTTCAAGAAAGAAGATGGTCTACTAGTTTGAAGTCATACATGAAAGAATACAAAGTTCAATTGAAACATATGTTTTAATCACATGAAAACTTATGGCATCCTACTCATAAACTGAAATATAACTCAATGGTATTCACCATTGATTGAACACTTCTTGTGTGTCGTGCACTATACTAAGTGTGCCATGTGTCTTCCTTCATTAGATATTCCCAATATTCCCATGTGAAAGGCATTGCAACTGTTCTGGTGAAAGTAAGAACATTTCTCAATATAGGAAAAATGTGGCAAATCACGAATTCAGACTCAGCTATCTAATCCCAGAGCCAGTGCCTGACCTCGAGATCCATAATCTTCTGAGTGAGGATACACTAGTCAACAGAATATGATTTCCTGGCTAGATCCTCGCCAGCAGGTTGAAGGCATATTTAAATGAGTGAGGAATATGCAAATGTATCAGTAGGAGTTAGATAATGTTGTAAATAATCATGTCCTCTGAACTCCTTTGCATCAAACATATCTTTCCTCATCTTCCAGGAAGAACCCATAGCCCTATGTATTTCTGCTGCAGAAAAGGACTATATAAATATAATCTAGGTCTCCCTCTTCAGTTCTGTTCATCCTCCGAAATGTATGTCTATCTAGACAAGGGAGTTGTGCGATAAACCCACTAACTGACTGCAGATGAACAGACGAAAGGAAGTACTTCCAGAATGTGAAAGACGGTTGCACATTGATTTGTGTTAAAGCACACGTGACACTTCTCAAAGAATTCTGAAATATAGTAGCTCCTGGAAATTGTAATTGACCTCCTTTTTTCTGTCTGCAGAAAAATGTTATAATTAAAAACAGAAGTAGACATACGTCTATGTCTTAAAACAAGGGATATTGTTTTGTGGGGCAAGGAGAGGAGAAGCTTTCTTTTCTTCTTGGAAATTTCAAGGCCTCTGCTACTAGGCCATTTACTACATTTCTAAGTTGATGATGCTCTTACTGTTTCATTGTCAAAATGTAATGCCTACACTGACAGTTGACTTTTCAGTTGAGGGTTAGTTCCTGAAAAAGCCAGGAGATTCTCTTTGGGTTCTAGTCTGATTGCAGATGCATGCTTGTGAAAGCCTTGATTTATTGTAGGAGGAATTCAGATCTTAGGTCAGCTTGGGATAAATAAACCAAAAGATTGAATACTTTGTGATACTGTGAGTAGGAAAACACAGAGTGTAAAGCCTTGTAAGGGAGATATTCTGGTCTTCCTGATTGGGCTCCCCTTATTTTGGCATATAAATTAGCTACCAGTATTGATTCCTCCTTAGTAGTTATATTTCAAGAAGCAGATACATAATGAAAAGTGTGGGTCCAAAGGAGAGAAATTTATGGTTAAGAAGAAGACTTCTGGGGGCTGAGCCCCAGTAGCGTAGTGGTTGTGCACGGGACTGCGGCCCACTGGGACAGAGGTTCAATTCCAGCAGTGGGGCTGGGCTTCCTACTCCCACCACCGGAGAGCAGTGATACCCCCCCCCCAAAAAAAAAAAAAAAAAGAAGACTTCTGGAGTCCTGAAGACCTGGTGTCATACCATCTCTCTCATATTTGAGCCATGGAAATTGGAAAAGTCAGTTGATCTCCCTAAGCCTTGCTATTCAAATCTGTGAAATGGATTTTATAACTGTGACATCTTTCCATAGGGTTAAATGAGATCATATCTGGCTTATAATAAATATTCAATAAAATACATACATGCATGTATAGGTGAATGAACCACAACCTTTCTCTTTCATCTGAGAAATGTTGATTGTTTAATAAGCTTCATTTAAAAGGTAGTAAGATAGTATCTTTGAGAACTATAACACTTAGAGCTATTATCAGTTATTATTTCAGGTTAACAGGAATGCATTTATGATGGGCACTTCAGAGTGGTGCCTGGAGGGGAAAGCTGGTCTTGCATTACAAATCAATTGCAGGACAGAATTATTTCATAATTTCTATTTGGCTGTTGCTGTGAATGTGAATAGATTTCCTGAAACGTCCCGGTGGTCATCTTTTTTTTTTTGACCCCTCCCCATGGTGGTCATCTTTCATCATCATCATCACAATCATTTCCTCAGATCCCTGATGTAAGCCACCTTATTTTATATATGGCTGCTGTCCATGAGGCTGTCCACTGAAATAGAAGGAAAGACTGGTTGACAAGGTGAGGGTGAGCTGAAGGCATGACAATAAAAACTTGAGTTAAAGCATAGGTTTTATACTCTGGTTATGCCTGAGGAATATTCACAGTTGTGCCTTCACTGAGTATATTTGCCTGTGCCCTCATATTGTATTTACATAGGATTTTTAGAGTTGGAATTGACTCAGTAACCATGAGTTTGTTTTGTTTTTTTATAGATAGTTCTAGGGAGAAAAATGTGTGCTTCCTTAAAATTGCCCTGTCTCAGAAACACTGTAGGGAGTCTCTCTGACTCAAAGTTGACTTGATGACAGTGAATGCTTTTATCTGCTCTCATCTATGTATGTACCTCTGCCTGTTTGTATGCCTATAGGCCTAGCCCTATTCAGAGGCACTCAAAAAGTTGATTTTTGATCTTCTTTGGAATCATTGACATTTCATGTATATACGTCAAATTCTTTACTAAAGGCAAACCTTTTTTCTCTTGTGTTATTAAGAGAAACTTTAAGCCAGACTTCAAAATGGATTTAAAAGATAACATAACTTTTTTTTTACTTACTCTTTGAAACTCCTTCATATATTTGTAGGATTTTGTTCAATACCCAAACGAAACTCATGGACATCAAGTCACTGTTGACTTGACTCCTAGAGGCCCAGTAGGAGAGAGCAGAACTGTACCTGAGTTTAAAAGACTATAATTCTTTACAGAACTAGAAAGTTTCACCTGTCTCCCTGAGAGCAGTTAATGGTGCTGAAATGTTGATCTTGAAGTTTGCAGCCCAACATGTAACCACTATGTTACCAACTCAACAGTGAGCCTAAAATTGATACACATAAACAATATGCTATGACGTAATACATGACACATACAGGTGGGATGATTAGAGTGTAAATTATAGGGCAGACTGTTCAAGGCTCAAACTATTTGACATTATCCTAGTGGTCTGAGTGAGAACATTGAAACCCACAGAGGCTAAGAACTTGTTTTCCATAAATGCTTTCAGAAGGAGTAAAGCGTTGTCTAACTGAATAATGTTCAAAGTTATGCATTTGGGACCCAGTAGGCATCAGAACCTAGTACTCAGTTCACAGCTCTTTCACCTCCATCAACAACTATCCCCCACCCCACCTCCAGCCCAATTTTTGTGATTAGAACCATCTAGGGAAGACATGAAACATGCTATGGATGGTGTTCCATGAGTTCAATTTTCCTTTCCCTCCCCAAGATTCCATTTCAAAATTATATTGTGAAACCACCATGTACACCATACTACTAATACATGAATCTGCCTTACTTACACTGACAGTGACAGGAAGCTTTACATAATGTATGGAGAGTATCGTGATGGGATTTCCCCAAAGTCCTCTGGTTTTGCTCAGCAATGTAATATCGATCTTTAGCTCAATCTCAGTAAACTAATGCAAAGACCTGACAGTTAATTAAACCCAGTAGTTATTGAGTGTTAGGATATAAAAATGAAGGAGGGATATTCCTTAATAAATCTTTAAATATCACTTAAGTACAGGGGAAAAAGAAGTCATGGAAGGCTGATACTTCCTTGATTTGTAATCTACCAGGTCACCAGGGATTCTTTTGTGAGGAGCATAGAGAGGCTTAATTTTTCCTCTTTACAGTTAAATGACAGCATTTTTTAACTTTTGGAGGATTTTCTACTAGGTGATCTGTCCCCAGTGCTCTTTATTTATACTCTGTGCATGATTATTGGGGATTAAAACCAGAAAAGAAGTACCATATCTTGGTCTCTCCCATACTTTCAGGTTGAATAGTTGTAATAAAATGCTAGATTTCATAGTATATTCAATATAGTAATAATGTGACCCATTTAGTTTTTATATGGAAACAAGTCCTCCCTGGCAGGTCCTATTTTTCCCAGCTAGTCTCAATGGTCTCGATCTCAAATCATAACCTAAAGAATTTGTCAGCAGCAAAGAACCCTCTCCATAAGCCATTCCTGAGATATTTTCTGTGGAATATTGAGCTAGACTTGTTTTATGTCAGACACATAGAGGTCCTTTTATCATATTTTGGGGAAAGATGGAAAAGACAATGTTTGAAGTTCCTCTGTGTGTTCATCTGGGTAGATTAGAGAAACAAATCCACAGAAACATATATATATATATATATATATATATGTTTTATATTAAGAAAACATCCCCATCCAGTGCTGTTCAAGCCCATATGTCCAACACCAATTTACAAAGTCCTCCTCAATCTCATAAAACACACACAGTGAGGCCAACTGCAGGAGGAAAGCCAAATCAGTGAGCATATAACCATCCCAGTGCTGGCAGGGGTCTCCACTTGTGTTCTCCAGCACCTAGGGATGCATCAGGGGATGTTCATGTGGCTTCTTAGGATTGTCTCACAGGAAATGAGCCTTGCCAGCTGAAGCAGGGATCTAGTTAAGGCAGCGATACCCTGCTCTGATAATTAGAGAGCAAGAGACCTGGGAAATAGAAAGGTGAGGCTCACTAAAAGTTATTTATCTTTCTGCCCTTTAATTCATCCCACATGTGTTTATCAACCAGGCTGGCTCAACAAATCTTAACTATCTCAATCCACCCCTTGCCAACTTGGCACCTATATATAATTCTTTATTCTAACAATTGCAGTTAGGTAACACCCACATATTAATCTTATAATCCTACGAATATATTCCCCCTTTTCTGAACATTTGGAAAGCAACCATTTCATGCCTTTATCCCCTCAATTTTGGGTATTTGGTTTCTATCCTGCCCACTTACATCGACCCAATGCTCTGAGGAGACAATCATATTTTTTTGATGTGAAGAGTCTTCATTCCAGTGGTATCTTGTGAAGTCTGGATCCATAAGAAAAGTCAAATCAGGACAGGCCATCTACATAGCCAGCAACAATATGCACCAGTTCACAGGCTCAAAAATCTGTTCATTTTTCTGAACAACTCAATGAGGGCTGCCTCACTCAGCCTCCCTAGGGTGTCCATTGGGTGCCTTACTTTTAGACCAGAGGCTCTCACAACTACTCAACAAGCCTATCCCCCTCATGCTAGGTCATGAACTATAGACCAGTCAACCTGCTCTCTCATCGTCTCCTCTTTGTAAACCAAGTCCTTAGTGTCAGTGACCAAACTCAACCCATCTCTTTATTGCTGCATTTCTCTCACCTTCACTCAACAAGAAGATCCAGGTGGCCACCTAGCAAGCATTTTAGCTCACAGTCTCCCTTTAACGTTCAGTCCTAGAGAGGAGTTTTCTTCATGGTTCCAGAGTTTTTTTCCAGTTCTGACAAAGACCACTGATTCTTGAGTACTCCAAAGCACTGGTTGGGGCGTAATTTTTCAAAGATTTCTTTGAAGGTATGTTCTAAACTCATGGACACTCTGGAATCACGATTCTTGGTTCCAAACATGATTCTTGATTTCCTGAGTCCTTTTATAAATACCATTGAAACACTAGGTATAGAAATTTAACTAGCCTATCACCCACATGGTGTGTTGATGTTTGTGGGAAACAAATGTTAGGGCCAGGTAGATGTACTCATTTTCTGACAGCATGTGGGCAGTCTGGAGAACAGTAAATAGTTTTCCTCTGTACCTGGAAAGATGGAGAATATTGGGATTGTGCATTTTAAATAAAGTGAAGTTCAACCTGGTCAACAGAGATGAGAATCTAGCTAAGGAATTAATTCAGGGAGACAGAAGGGAAATGGCCAGTGGTGAACAAATGTCTATATACTTTGATTAGCATATTTGAAGACTTTCTGTTTATGCATCCAAACTCATTACATAAAAAGAAAAAACAATTGAATTCAGTCAATCACTAAATTGATTTGAAGGGGAACAGTAAGAGACTAATCAGTGAGGAAAACCTGCCAACAGATTCATTAGGTAGTTATTAACATATTTATGGTTTATATGAATTCTGTTCACTCAAAACCATACAGAGACTGCTTTTAAACAATAAGCTGCTGTAATTTGCCCATTCTTCCCCCCATAAATATGTTTGTGTGTGTTATAGTCACTCTATGATTAGAACTCATATTTGCTGTTTTTAATCACAGGATGGTGAGGTTGATGCATTTGGCATGTAGTTATTGACTCCATGGCAATGGGTTTAATATACTTAATTAATTTTCAAATTTAATAATGATTTTAAATTAATTTTTCTAAAATCATCTTGCACCTGGCCATCTGGGCAGCAGGGATCAGTAGTTCTAAAAGCTTCAAGGGGCAGGTAGGTGAGGGGAAAGTGACCTAATGGGAAAACAGGAGAGCTTGGTTCTACAAGGAAGAGACAAACCACCTGGTTTTCAACATGGAGATTGGGGGTAGGTGGCAGAGTGCCCATGCAGGTTGCCTTGTGACATATCCGGTACTTTAGGAAGACCTAGAATTGGGGAACTTTGCACGAAATGGCCTTATTTTAACTTCTCTCAACTAAGTAATTACACACACACACACACACACCACACCTTGTGGATCAAATAAAGCCTGGTTTCTAGTCTGATACCTCTGCCATAGATGGTCAGGCACAGTGGCATGTGTGCAGCCCCTGAAGCCTAATACGCTGGTTTCTAATCACTCACTCTTTTTTTCAAGACTTACTCATTTTTAAAATTATGGGCTTGGGTTAAGGGATATGTAATTTAGTTTCTTTTCAACTTTCACACCACCTATGATTTTTATCAGGATCCTGATAAACATTCATTAGATAGCGTTTAACATTCATTAGATAGATAGACAGACAGACAGATGGGTCTGTGGGTGAGTGGATGCATAGATGATAGATGGATTGATAGCTATCTAGCTTGATAGACTGGTGGGTGGGCAGATGGAGAGGGATGGAGTGTAGGTATGGAGGTGGATATGTAGGTAGGTGGGTGGGTGAGTGGGTTTGAGGGTAGGCAGATATGTGGATGGATGGGTGGATAGATAGATAGTTGGATATACGAATGGATAGCTGGCTATTGTCAAGTTGACATTGACTTTCTGTGACGTGCTTTATAACAGAGCAAAATCTTACCCAGTCCTATGCCATCCTTCCTATGTACAGTGTACCTGATTCTATCATTGCAGCGAGTGTGCCAGTTCATCTCACTGAGGGTCTCTCTTGCCCACACTGGCCCTCTACTCCACCCAAAACATTGCCTTCTTTACTGATCGATACCTCCTGATGATAAGTCTGAAGCACACAAGGTTCACAGTGCTCTGTTGTGAGGCACAGGATTGTCACTGGCTCATTTTCAGAAGTAAATTCACCATCTCTTCCTTTCTAGTCTTAGTCTGGAAGTTTCCCTGAAACCCAGGTTCCACCATGGATGACCCTGTCGTATTTGAAACACTGTCAGCATAGCTTCCAACACCACAGCCACGTGTAAGCTACACAGTGTGACAAACGGACAGACAGGTGGTGGCCATATTCATTAACATTCTTATTTTCACTGTGGATTACGTGGTTTCCTCAAATATTTGAAATCTGCCTACAATTGGCCTTTCTGAGAGCTGTTTATGAACATTTGTTGAAACTGACCAGAGAAAATACTGTCAATTTGTCTCTGAGTCTGAGCACATTTTTAGCAGAGTTACAGTCCTTGGCTATCTCCTGCTGTAGTAAACATATTAATAAGCTCTCCCCAGAAGAGCCGCGAACAGATGCAGTTCTTGAAAACACAGTGTTCTTGTCACATGTACTTATCTGTTTCTCCTAGTGCAGCAGGGTTTGCTTGTGATCGCCTAGTAAATACTCTCCTTTTTTTTTCATAGCCAGATCATGGTTCAGGAACACTTGGCAAAATCATTGTAAAGAGTATCTTTAATACGCAGAACCCCAGCGCTAAGGAAAGGTAGGCAATGGCATGTAGTGACCAGAGAGTCTTTTCTTTTCCATCCCGTTACGGACTTCCTTTTATTCAACTACACAATTCCTCTGAGCCTGGGATAAGGCCAATGCATTGCTTTTCTTGCCACGTTTCCCATGTGGAACTTTAGCTGCTTGAAATATAACAAATGTACCCACACATGTTTTATGGTAGGTTGGGAATAATCCCCAGCGATGTGGAACAGCTCCACGTGCCTAGGCATCACACTTAACTACCTCTCTGTCCTCGCTGAGAACTACCTGGGTGACCTTGAATATTGCACACCTTCTGAAATATCCATTCAAGTTGCTGCTCTGGGACACACACACACACACACAGGATTTTTGTGATGATCACAAAACGTAATTACACAGGTAAGTGCTCTGCAGAAACATAAAAGAATGACAGCATGCTAATCAATCTTTTACCTTATTTAAAGACTGGGATTGGTGTTGCAAAGAGAAAGGAGGGAAAAAGCAGTTTTGATGATTAGACATTGGCCTCCTCATTCAGTCCAGCTATTTCTTCTTGTTTGAAAGGGTTTCATGGCTCTGAATTACTGAGTCTATGGGCTCAAACTCAGATTCCCAGGGAGAAGAGCTTTTCGTATGTTCTCTGAAGGACCCTGGAAATATCCCTCCAGGCTTATTCCTAAATACAAAGTATATGTTTAGTCTCCATTTCCCCACTTCCCTCTCAACCAGTGGTCCTCAATCTGTGGGTTACAACCCCTTTGGGGATTAAAGACCCTTTCACAGGGGTCACCCAAGTCACGACAATAACAAAATTACAGTTATGAAGTAACAGTGAAAGTAATTTTATGTTTGCGGGGGTCACCACAACATGAGGAACTGTATTAAAGGGTCGCTGGAATAGGAAGGTTGAGAACCACTGCTTTAGACTTTTTCAAGCTTTTCCACATTAATGTTCAAACTGTGGAACTTAAGTGATAATCACCTGGCATGCTGAATTATTGAGAGAACACACTATCATTTTTTCACTTAATTTTTCAGAAGTTTTCAAAGTCTCTAGGTTTCTGTCCTGTCTCAAGAACCAGGATTTACAATGGTGGCATGATATTCTATAAATGAATGAACTAAAATTGCTTTCATTTGAAGCATTTCATTTTTGGTTTGGTTGGTTTCCCTTGAATATATCCGGGGACATGTTGCTTCCAAAAAAAAAAACTGGAAGGGAAACAGTAACCACCACACTGATTTATAGAATTTGCTGATGTCTTTGTTGTACATCTTCCCACCAAGAGCCATTTTCAAACTACTGGTTTGATGTCACTGCCTGTAAACTTGAGAAGAGATTGATCTAATTCACTCTTCATACCACTCTGTAATGCTTTCATAACATCTTAGTAAACATGGGAAAACAAGCGGTTTAACTATTACTTTATTATTAACTTCTCACTCAACTTTATTTAATATTTTATGCAGTGAATGCTCTGATATATCTACACATACCTATATAGCTTTTGAACTATTTCCAAATTGTCATATAAAAGAATGAGTATATCATCAGTCTTTCAAAATTAATTTTTAAGTTTCCCTTAGTTACAAAACAAAGAAATTATACTCACCAGCCTCAAGTTTTTTCCTAACTAGCATTATTAATTGTCTTTATAGTGTTAAATTATTTCAATACGTGCTTTGGTTATATTTCCCATCTCCCTATTCTACAGTCCTTTCCTTCACCCACAGTGCACGCCAAGAAGCAATTTTGCTTTACAGAAAAGTTATTGTGATATTTTATTTTCTGAGGTTCTATGTGTCAGAGAGCTCCTCAAACCTGAATGATGTTTCACTGTCCAAATGGTAGACATTGCCACAGTAAAAATAAACAGAGAAACAAACAAACAAATCTCTGTGACAATCCTATTCGCATTTCTTTGGAAGGTAAGTTGATTTTTCACTGGTGTCGATCTTTGCAGCATGTTTTGTCTTTGAGGCAAGAGTGAAAGTTGACTTGGTCTTCAGGTTCTCGGAGTTGGAGTTTGTGTTTGTAACCATCTCTGCCAGCGACTTGGCATCCTCTGGTGGCAGAGGCTGCATCCCCTCTGCATGTCTCTTGATTTTTGTCTTTTTCAATCCTTCCTTTCAATCTTTCCTGGATTTTTTTTTTCTGTTTCAGCTTGTTCACCAATTTGATTTAATTCTTTAAATCTCCATGTAATCCCTGGCACCGTTTTCTCTATTGTTCTTTTCCATATAATTTTCTTTTGGTCAGCAGCTATCATTCTTACTTGATGATAGTCTCTTATCCTGAACTGTTTTCTTACCATAATCTATTATTGGTCCTTAGAAACAATATCGTTAGAGTGTCTCCTCATAAATTTCAAAGACATACACATATTTTCTCAAATTGCCTTACGTTTCCTGAAAACAAAAACAAAGGCCACCCTCCCCCCACCCTCTTGAGCCTACGTGCCCCCCCTTCCGCCCACCTCCACAACCTTTTTTATGAACCTCTACTTTAGAGAGTTATTTTACGTCTTTAGAGTGATTTATTTTAACGTGTGCGACACACGTTTTTTCCTGGGCCCCTGTCCACGGGCTTTCCCTCTGCTCATCCACGAAGGAGGCGCAGCCGCGTTCATCTGGGAGCCTATCGTTAGTCAGGAGGCTCTGACTCTCCCTCGCATCACCCAGGTGCCAACCAGGGTTAGCTCCCCTGCCAGCAGCCTCCTTTCAGACTAGAGCTTGCAGAACAGTCCGATGTGCTGGTGTCAGAGCCCCGGCCAACTTCCTGTTCAAAGAACAGCAGAGCCAGCGTCTAACACGTGCTCACTTATCCTTCTAGCTCTGGGATCCTCATCGGAACTGAAGCCAGTGGTGGGGTGGGGAGTTGGGGTGTGGGTTTTTTTTTTTAAGTGGGCTGCCCTCTAATCAAAGCGCTACCATTCAGAGAACGCTCTTTGCCATCGAGGCGACTCTGACTCACCTGTTCATTCAATTCTAGGAGATTACCTTTCTGTGAGTGAATGAATAACCAGTAGTATCAAGAATTTATTTTCTAAATTTGGATTCTGGGCTCCTTTTTAATATTTGGGAAGGCTGTTTTCTGTTTGTTTCCTTTTCTTGGTCTGTATAATCATTGTTCTCCGTTGTGACTGTGGGGAGTCAAAGAGTTTTGTTTTCTATCTCATGATATGATATTTTATTTTCAGTTTTATGAACACAATGAAGCCAAATCCTTTATTGGAGCTATATTTTAAGCTCTTATTTCAAAAGAGCAGCCATTTGTGATGCTCATAAGCCTTACAGATCTCTGTTGTACTTTTATGGGGGATACGGGGATCAAGGTCAGTTCCACATACCATATAGGACTCAATGTAAAACCTGCCTTAATGGGCTAGGAGATGATGAGATTTACATATACTGCAAAGGCAAATGCTGTCACCCTATTATCTGTGCCACTTCTGAGGGGCCGTGCATAGAAAACAAAGCAGAAACCTTTCATGCATTAGACCTTCTCGATTTGCATAATTACAATTTCCCTTAAACTTAAACCTTCCTGGAGATCTTTGAGAACATGCCAGACTGGCATGCTGCTTACTCACAGTACAATAACAGCAACGACAAAATCAAAACAGAAAACTTGTCTGCCCAGGATATGCCATGTGGAAGTTGGTAATTTTCAAAATGGATACCATGCAAAGCAGGCATGGGTTTCATAGTAATTCACTAGGTCTACTTTTGCTGGTTACTGTGCTGTACTTGGGAGCCATGAAGGTGTCCTGGTGATGTTTTGGGGTGCTAGCGGTAAGGTCAGCAGTTCCAAACCACCAGCTGCTCTTGGGGAAAAAGATCTCTTCTCTAAAGAGTTCTACTCTCAGAAACTCATAAGGGCAGGCCTATCCTTTCCAAGTGGGCATAGACTTGATGGCCATGACTTGGGTTTGGTTTTGGTTACTTTCATTGCAGTGTTTGAAGAATGAATTAAAAAAATTAACACTGTTATTTAACATACACCCTTCAATATTGTACTAGTACACTGTCCCCTACAATCTCCAATGTGAGACAATAATTGATACATCTGAAAGCATAGATGTCCATATCTTTATGAGTGATATTTTAAAAAAATGAGACACTTTGCTGGATTCTGTGTATCGGCTCTACTCTATCTTCTTTCTCCACTGATCTTGAATGTTGCTCGAAAGCAACAAACAAACAAAATCAAACCAACACATTTGAGGTGGTCAGATTTGCTCCCTTTCAAATCCTTGCTTTCCCCTGGTGGGAGTCTCAGCAGTATAATTGGGTTGGTAACCTCCAGGTTAGTCGTTCAAAACCACCAGCCTCTTCATGAGGGAAAGATGAGGCATTTTCGCTCCCACAAGATTTACAGCCTTAGAAATCCACAGGGACAGGTCCACGCTGTACTGGTGGGTCAATATGAGTTGAAATCTACTTGCTGGCAGTCAGTTTTTAAAATTGCTGATATCTAATAATCATGATCTTTATCATTTTTTAAGAAATGGATATTAAAGCTTAGCCTACATAACAAACCATCACTTTCTAAGATCTCCATGACAAATGATAAACTTTTAACATTTTCAAAATTATTGTTATATGTCCTTAAAGCACTGAAAATTTTATCTTGAGTCATATTTTCCTTTTGACTTCCTTATAAAACAACTTTAATACTAAAAACATTTGAAAAAAAAAAGAGTACAGAAACATGCTGGACCCTGTGCTACCCAAGAGAAACATCTTTCCAGCCAGCATTCTTCTTTTATCTCCAAACAACCCCTGCCATGTGGAGGGGGATGTCTCCACTCCCATAAATGGCTATAGTCTCAGAAACTCACAGGGACAGTTCTCTCCTATTCTGTAGGGTCGATATGAGTGGGTATCAACTCAATGGCAGTGAGTTTAACAAACCGTAATTCTCTCCAGGATCAATTTTAATGTGCAGGGCAGGTAAATCTATAGAGACCATAGCTGATCGTTTCTTGAGGGTCTGAAAGGGTCAGAGGGAGCACATAACAATGAGTAAAAGAAGAAAATGTTCTAAAATTCACAGTGATAATGATTGTACAACTATTTTTAATACGATTGAACTACTGAATTGCATGATATGTGAAAATATGCCAAGAAAACTGTTAAAATATCTAAGAACATTATCATCAGGAGACTATAAGTGAAAGATAACAAACGGAAAAGAATGGTGAGAGTATTTCATTTAACAGCATCGGCCCCAGGGATGCATGGTTTTACTTGTACTTTCAATAATTTCTGGGGTTTATGCATGAGGTATAAAGGGGAACATCAGGCTCACAGTGGCTAAGCGCTTCAGCCCAGGTAATCTAACCTTTAAATAGAAATGCCTGCACTTCATAGTCCTCTGGAAACATTGACAGCAGTTTCTGGTCATACGGAATCATGTCTCTCAAGTTTCTCTTTCATTTCCTAGTCCCCAAACATAAAAAAGTAAACTTATTTGAGACTTCTTGACCATCAAGTTTTATTATTATGCCAGGTAGATAAGCTGAATGTAAAATGGATTCATGGTACACAGAAAAGAAAAAGATAGCAAGAAGAGATTAAAAAAAAAAACCAACCAACCCAGTTCAGGCATCTGTTCTGTAAGGAGTTACTTAAACTTGTTCTGTCATTTCTTCACAGAAGAATGTTAACCTTACTAGTCATTCAGGGACCTGGATGGTAAAAAGACCTCTCTAGATGAATATGAGGAGGAATAGTATTGTTTTGGAACCTTCTAATGATAACACAAATAGTAGTTTAAAATGGTTAGACCTAGGCCATATCATGAGAAAAATAAAATTTTAACATGCATAAACAGGATTTTTAGTATAGATGTCTAATTCTTTACTTAGGAACTGTTAAGATATTTGTCTTATGGGACTAGCGTGTTACCTCTTTTGGTCCTATCTGGATTCCTTTTACATATATGCTAATGTCTATCCTTGTTCATTCAGTCCTTGTCTCACCCTGTTCTGCTTCTTTGCATCAAGGTTATTACTATATTGGCAGGAAATTCTTGGGCTCTGTCCATATGATTATTTAAATATTGCAAACAGAGCCTTTATTATCTTTAAAGGTGATGACATCTTCTGTTATACATTCTGTAAAATAAATTTCATTTTTGTCCCTTTATACTTCTCTATAGTGCTCTAGCATGCTCTGGGATGTAACCCACTGCCTCAATGTTCTCTGTTTCAGAGGGAGTATATTTTTATCTGCTTATATTCTGACTAGTTCTTTAATGCTTCCTCCCCTCCCCCGCTATCATGATCCCAATTCTACCTTACAAACCTGAATAGACAAGAGGATGTACACTGGTACAGATAAGAGTTGGAAACACAGGGAATCCAGCACAGATAAACCCCTCAGGACCAATAATGAGAGTAGTGATACCAGGAGGCTAAAAGAAAGGTGGGGGAAAAAGGGGAAACTGGTCACAATGATTTACATATAACTCCCTCCATGGGGGATGGACATCAGAAAACTGGGTAAAGGAAGATATCGGACAGTGTAAGGCATGGCAAAATAATAATAATTTATAAATTATCAAGAGTTCATGAGGGAGGGGAGCAGAGAAGGGAGGGGGCAATGAGCTGATACCAAAGGCTTGAGTAATAAGCAAATGTTTTGAGAATGATGATGGCAACACATATATTTGACACAATGAGTGTATGCATGGATTGTGATAAGAGCTGTATGAGCCCCCATTAAAATGATTGAAAAACAAACAAACAAACAAACAAACAAACACAAATGAGACTCTAAGCGGGAAAAAGATATTATGTTGTGTGGTATGAGGGACTACCTCTCACCTCATGCTTCATGTGGTCACACATCCGCATTGACTTTGATGGTTCTGGGGTTTTCTCTTCAATGATGTTTCTCATAAAAATATGCGGGTTGCAGATGACTTAGTATGGTTTCTTTAAGAACTTGAAACCTCTGTGACTTTTTCTCTGCCTCACACAGAAGCTCTGGGAAGCAGATCAGGGATGGAGATTATGTGTTGGAGATTTATCAAAAATGCTCTTGGGATTCACATCTGTGGGCAGGGGGAGAAGGAAAGGGTAGAATTGGGTCCTTGGAGTTATTCAGCTGCTAGCTGAAAGATAGAGCTTGAATCTTGTCAGAGAAGTTGGGGGTGAAAGCCTGGTGATCCATGTATGAAAATCCACCATTGTGAACACTGTAGGGCACTCATCTACTCTAAGAACTCGGGTGAGTAGTTCTCATGAGTAGGAGTTCACTCATGGTTCAGTATTGGTAGCACAGTCAGACAAAGCATTGGTCAAGTCCACACACAGGGAAGACAACTGGGGGTATTGTACTCCTCAGAGCTGTATTTAGGAAGGGAAAGAGCTTAGGGCTTTACACTTCTGTGCCTTCCTATCCTTGCCTGTCCCTCTACTTTACCAAACGTGATGTCCTTCACCAGCGATTGGTCTCTTCTGACAGTAAGTGCAAGGTATGCAAAATACAGTGTAAGATGAAGTCTTGCTATCCTTGCCTCTTGCCTCTGAGGAGCACTCTGGCCACACTTCTTGCAGGAGAGAGAGGTTTGTTCTTTTAGCAGCCCCACGTCCTTTCAACATTCTTCTCATGCACCACAATTCAAACGCATTGATTCTTCTTTGCTTTTCTTTATCCAGTGTCCAACTTTTATAGGCATATGAGGCTATTGAAAATACCATGGCTTGTGCCAGGTACGCCTTATTCCTCAAAGTCACATCCTTGCTTTTCAATACTCTGAAGTCTTGTGCAGCAGATGTACCTAAGGCAAAACCTCTTCTGAGCTCTCAACTGCTACTTCCACGAGCATTGATTATGGATCTGAGTAAGACAAAACTCTTGACACCGTCACCCTTTTCTCCATCCATCAGGACGTTACCACAGCGAGAACAATTGATGGCATGGCTGCAACAACAGGCCAAAACACAGGAACAATTGTGAGGATGGCGTAAGACGAGGCAGTGTTTCAGTATGGTGTGCACACAGTCCCTATGGCTCAGAACTGACTCAAGGACACTTCACAACCACGGCACTTCGGTGCTGACCCGTTCTGGGGTGCAGGCTGTCCAAGAAGTGGGCATAACTTTCATGGGAAAGCTATTTCTCAAGGCGAATCTGGAAAATACCTGACATCAAAGATTTACCTCAGGAGTGGAGGACTAAATCTGTTAATCCAATGAGATTTTGGCAGTGTCATACAACCATTATGACCTCAATATTTCAGGAAGATAAATGATGATGTACATGAGTAATCTTACTCAACTTTAAAAAACGAGTCTTCCTTGTGAGAAGGAAGAAGTATCTGATTCTGGTACTTTTGCTTGAAGAAGTGGTGGAGTGATTCCTGCTTGTGACTCACTAGCCCAGAGGATGTTCTGAGCACTGGTAGTCAGTGGGAGAGGTCCCCTGCTTTAGGTCCCCTCTTCTTGTCTCTTTCCTACTTCCCTGACCCAGATGCTGGTATTTAGCCATTTTCAATATTATTTGCAATCTCCACAAGGCAGAGATATTGTAAGGGCCACCTCCATATGCTTGCAATATTCTCTCTAATGGTTGTTGTGTCTACGTGACTCACAGCAACGCTATCACACAGAGAAGTGCTGCTCCTTTGGGTTTCTGAAGCTGTGCATTGTTACCAAAGCAGAAAGCTGCACATTTTTCCTCCAGAGCAACTGGTGCATTTGAACCATTGACCCTGCGGTTAGCAGCCCAATGCCTACCCCATGATACCACCTGGGTTCCTTGAATTATTCTGTAGTACTTAGCATATTGCCAAGAACACAGTAAAAATGACCACAGAAGATAAATGTTCAATGTGAAAATGCAGAACCAATGGATGATGCCAGGTTCTGGTTACAAAAGTTTTCAGCAAGGGTCCATATTCAAATCAAAGTCAACGGATAAATCAATAAAACTTAAAGTGGGATTTACTTTTTTCTTTTGGTCTTGGATACTAAATTCTGAGACAACAGGACATACCTGAGGGGTATGAAATTTCATTATCTTTTAATACTATCTGTTCCCAAACATTTAGAAGCCCCCTCCTTTTTTCAACACTTTTTTTAATCAAAAATAATTTTATTGGGGGCTTGTACATCATTTTTTGCCACACATAGATACATATACTGTGCCAAGCTCCTTCACATGTCTGCTGCTGTTATCATTCTCCAGATATCCACTTTTCCACTTGAGCCCTTGATATCAATTTCCCTTCCTTTCCCCTCTGTCCCTGCTCTCCCTCCCTCACCAACCCTCAATACTTTATAAATTATTATTATTCTGTCATATCTTACACTGCTGACCTCTCCCCCAGCCTACTCCTTTGATGTCTCTCCTCCAGATAGGAGGTTATGTGTAGACCCTTGTAGTTGGTTCTATCTCTCTACCTGACCTTCTCTCCACCCATCCTGTAAGACTAATCTCATCACTGGCCCCAAGGAGCTCATCTGTCCTGGGTTCCTCATATCTCCAGCCCCCCTCTTTTCCAGTGTACCTTCTCCAGTTCAGCTGGATTTGTAAGGTAGAATTGGGGCCATGATAGTTGAGGTGAGGAAGCTTTCAGAAACTAGAGAAAAGTTGTATGCTTCATTCTTGCCTCGCTGCATCTTGACTGGCCGGTCTCCTCCCCGTGACTCCCCTGTAAGGGGGTGACCAATTATCCACCAGTGGGCCTTAGGTCCCCACCCTGCTCTTCCCCTCATTCATAATGATATGATTCTTATTTTTTGATACCTGCTCCTTTCAGCCCCTTTTGATCACACAGGCTGGTGTGCTTCTTCCATGTGAGTTTGCTGTTTCTGCGCTGAAAGGCCACTCATTTATCTTCAAGTCTTTGAGACTCTAAATACTTTATCATTTGGTAGCTGGGCACTATCCGTTTCTTCCACTCTGTTTGCCCCTATATTCATTTGTTTTCAGTAATCATATCGGGACTCAATTGTTCAATTGATTTTGATTTTTGTTCTTTGATGACTGACACCTGATTGTTTTAACATCTCGTGATCGCACCGGCAAATGTGCTTCTTTTATGGTGGGCTTTGTTGCTCCTGAGCTAGATGGCTGCTTGTTTACACTCAAGCCTTTAAGACCCCAGACGCTTTATCTTTGGATAGCTGGCCACCATCAGCTTTCTTCACCACTCTTGCTCATTCTCCCACATGTCTTCAGTGGACGCCTTGAGAAGGTACGCACACAGTGATATGGTTTTTTCCCTGTTTGATGCCTGCTACCTAATCCTTTCAACACCTCATGGGCACACTGGCTGGTGTGCTTCTGTGTGGATGTGGCCACGGAGCTCCCTCTTTTTAAAATTAAATTTTATTTTACTGGGTGCTCTTATAGCTCTTATCCACAATCCACATATATATCCATTTTGCCAAACACATCCTTACACATACTGTCATCATCTTTTTGAGAACCTTTTCTTTCTACTTGAACTCCTGGCATTAACTCTTCATTCCCTCCACGTCCTTCCTTCCCTCCCCCATGTCCTCTTGATAATGGATAATTTATTTTCATGTTTTACACTGACTGCTGTCTCATTTCACTCACTTTTCTGCTGTTTGTCCCCATGGGATAGGGCCCATAACTGATCACTGTGATAAATCCCCTCTCACTCTCCCCCTTCCTTACCCTCAGAGTATCCCTGATCCCCTGATTTTCTGAGGGATTTCTCTGTGTTTCTAGATCTTATATGTAACAGTATACATTGTCTGTTCTAGTCAGATTGCTAAGATAGAATTGAGGTCTTGATAGTGATGGGGGAAGAAGCTAAAGAATTAGAGGAAGGGTGTGTATTTCATTAGTGCTATACTGCACCCTGACTGGCTCTTCTCTTCCTTGTGGTTGTGCTGACAGAGGATTATCCAAATGACTATTGATGGGCTCCGGGTCTCCACTCTGTCTCCCTATCATTTCTTTTGATATGAAGCTAGCAGATACACACCACATGAGAATCTGCATTGTAATATGAAGAGTATTAATTTGCACCAGATAGAGGAAGAAAGAGATTTTGAGGGTGAATAATAATTCACTCTAAATAAAAAGACAACACACTGTTAAGGGATCAAAAGAAGGTTTGATGATCATAGAGGAAACTATTTATAAATTTCTGATAGCATTTGGCAGATCCATTCATTAAATGCTAAGTGTGTACTGGGTGAAATGATAGATGCCTGGCATGCAAACATAAACAAGAAATGATTCTTATTCTCCACCAAACGGCTGCCTCATGGGAATACAAGGGAAAATGTACTCAAAGGCTTAGTGGTCCCCTGACTATGCATGGGATGACACTTCCACTATTTGGTAACAAATTCATCACTGTCTATTTTATCCTTTCTTAAGATGGTACTTATCATCATTATGGCTTAGCTATATACTATAATGTAAAAATAATAGCATATAGAAAAAACCTCCATCTATTTGCTTACTATCACTGGAGGAATTGATTCCCATGATTGGGTGGAATGGGGACAAATGGATGATTCTGCACTTCAGAAGAAGATAAACTGCCAGCATGCTACACCCTATGGTAACCCTTTGTCAACCTGGGTGATTAGAAGGCTGTGGCATGTTCTCCGGCTCAATGTGGGCTAGAACATTCTAAGAACAGCCACTGTGACTATCTGCCTTGTTAAAAGTCTTATTTGTTTATTTGTTAATAATTCACCCAAAGCACGTGAGATCAATTCTTGCCATTGTCACTTCTAAGGAACATTGTGGGTGTATTTCTTCCAGGTTAGATTTAGTTATCCTTGCCAGTGGTTGGTGGTATAGTTAATATTCTTCACAAATAATATAAAGCAAAGGTATCCATTCTTCTTTGAGTTTTCTTCTTTGTAGTATGTGTTTTGCATGCACATGAACAGATTGAAAATACTATCACTTGGATCAGGCAAACCTTAGCCCTCAAAGAAATATCCTTGCTCTTCAATACTTTAAAGAGATCTTTTGCAGCAGATTTGCTCAATGCAGTACTTTACTTGATTTCTTGACTGCTACTTCCATGTAAACTGATTATAGATTCAAGCAAAATGAAATATCCTTGACAATCTTTTCTCCTTTTGTCATGATGTTGTCTACTAGTCTAGTTCTGAGGACTTTGGTTTTATTTACATTGAGTTGCAACACATACTGATGAAATATTATATATATGTACATATAATTATTTCAAACAATCTATTGACATTCATCGCATTCACCATCTTATGCAATCATCACTTCTATCCACTTCCAAAAGGTTTTCAACAGAAACTCAATATCTGTCAATAAATGATGGTCTCAGGTTGAGCCCCGGTGACGTAGTGGTTGTGCGCGGGACTATGGCCCACTGGGATGGAGGTTCAATTCCAGCAGCGGCTTCTCAGGAGCAAAGGCTGGGCCTCGTACTCTCACCACCAGAGGGCAGTGATGCTCCCCCTCAAAAAAGAAATGATGGTCTCTACTCTTTCTTCCCCACTCAAAAACAAAACAATTGAAAAACCCTCACTGCTGTAAAGTTAATCAGACTCACAGTGACCTTATAGGAAAGAATACAGACTGCAAATCTTTATGAGAGAAAAAAGCCTTATCGTTCTCCTGAGGCGGTTTTGAACTGTTGACCTTGTGGCTAATAGACTAACAATAACCCATTATGCCACCAGAGCTCAACAGCCCTGGGTAATTGCAATAAATTTTTGTCTCTGTGCAAAATGAAATAGCTTTTTGCCTATTTGCAAATATTTGTAATTCTTTGACTCATTTTCCTCAGTATGGTGTTCCAAAGTTTTCCCCAGTCCTAGTATGTATCGGAACTTCATTTCCCTCTATGACGGAATCATGTTCCATTGTACAAACACACGGTAACTGGGGGGACACAGTGGGTTATGCATTGGACAGTTAGCCACAAGGTAAGTTGTTGAAACCACCAGTCACTCTTGGGGAAAAGAGAAGCTGTCTATTCCTCCCACGATTCTCAGCTGTGCTGTTGGGTCTCTGACAGTGGGATCTGATTCCAGGACAGTGGATTTGACTTGGTTTATGTACACACCACCTTTTGCTTATTCATTTCTCTGTACATAGCCACTTGGGGTTATTCATACCCTTTGGTATTGTTCACACTGCAACGAACACCAGTGTGCATAGACATTCTTGACTTGTTTTTTGTTCTTTGGGGTATACACCTAGGTGTGAAATTATTGAGTTGTATGACAATGGCCAATACACCGAACTCTCATCAGAGTCCATCAGCTGTGCAGTGGTGGAAAGATGAGACTGTTTAGTCCTGTAAGCATTTAAAGTCTCAGAAACCCAAAGGGGACAATTCTTACCTGTCTGAGAGGGTTGCCATGACTCAGAACCAACTCCAGGGCAGTGAGTTGTTTGTTTGTTTGAATGGTAATCTATAGTTTTTTATAGATCATGTCTAAGCAACTGATGCAACTCTGTTCATGGGGCTGCCTCCAAGGAGACCCCAGGACAGTTGACATGACTGGCCTGAAACCAGAGCAGAAACTGCAACTGAGGAGCGGGGAGACAGTGGACAGCCTCACAAAAGGGGTCCATATTCAAAGTAGTTTTTCTTCCATTCCTCTGACAAAGCAGATGCTAGCTTAGATGACACCTTCAACCAAACACAAACAAATGAACAGCATTTGGGGAAGGAATTCTCTTTTTCTTTCCTGAGTTATGAGAGGAACTGATACTGTCAGCAAAATTTTACCCAGGCGGAAGCTGTTTCCTCATGTCAGATGCAGCATCCTGTCCACAGCTCCCTCATTACTATTCAGGTTGAGATGCACCAGTGTGAGGGAAGATAAAAGACAGCATGTTTGTTAAGTTCTTCTACTGAGCTGTTCTGAACTGGCTCCTTTATGTGCTGGGTTTAATGGCAGGCAGAAAGACCTCCAGATGAATAACTCACTCGAGCTAGCAGCTGTGGAAACACATGGTTAAAATAAGAAAGAGCTTGGCTGCTCAGCACAAGTGCTAACTAAGACTGGCATTTGGACTATGTGTCACGTTAGCCGGTGTCTACTGGGAGTGTCTGATAGCCCCCAAAAGGCCCAGAGACAGTGAAGCAGAGAAGACTGTGAAGGAAACATATTTATCACTATTCCACTGGCTGGATGAGTGGATGGGGGGAGGGGGAAAGAGAAAGAGAGAGAGAGAGAGAGAGAGAGAGAGAGAGAGAGAGAGAGAGAGAGAGAGATGCCTTAGCAGTAGATTTAATATATATGAAAGAACTATGAGGCAAAATTATCTTAATTATTATAATTTGAAAGATGTTTTGGAGTACTTCAAACTAAAAATGTCAGCAGGAACAGCAGCAGCAACAAAATAGTGTGGTTTACAATAGAATCAATCATGATTTAACCATCCTCATCCCAGTGAACAAAGGGCATGACAATGGAGCTGGACTGGGCACTGTCTTGTTCTCTTGCACACCAGGTCTTCAAGAGTTGGAACCAAGCTGATCACAACTTATCACCACTCAATTTTACATTTTGTTTTTGCAGAACCTTTTTGTGACATTAGGGTACAGTACTCTAACTGCCATTGTTGCTATTACATGGGAGATGAGAAAGGGGGAAAGGAAGGCATTAGCAAACTTGCCTTTGGACCCCAAATTAATTTTCCTAATTGGACAAGAGCTTTTGTGGAAAAGAGCTTTTGTGTTTATTTACTCTTCTAAACTATTGAGACTTTATTAAAAATCCTTCTATTATTAAAAGGGAAAGGTTATTTGATTCTCCCCATCAAAAGAATCAGGTTTTTGCCTCCTAACACTCTAAGAGAAAACTGCAGTGCCTGCGTTACTAACATCCTTGGCTGCTGCCTGAAAGACTGGGTGACTGAATCGACTCACAGGTGCCTCAGCAGAAAGGCTGGAAATTGACTTCTTAAAAAGCAGCCAATGAAATCCTATGAAGCACCATGCTCCTCTGGCGTACATTGACCTGATGAGGTTGATTCAATGACAACTGTGTGTTTACTGAAGAGAAAAATAAGGCTCAGATAAGGAGTTAGCCTAACCACAATTCCTCCTTCCACTCCCTACCTGAACACTAGCACAAAAACTCCTGAATGCAAAAAGACAGGGGAAAGTCTGCTTTTGTCTAAGAAACCAATGGAAGAGCATGGTCTTTTTCAATACTGAGTATATATAACATGGATAATGAGTGGATCTTTACAAATGAAAACCAGACTAATGTAGTTCAAAGTTGACAACTATATGCAAATTATCAGTTGGAATTTTAGTTTTCTCTGTGCATCGCAGCTCTTCAATATGGATAGAAAAACAGCAAAACAAAGCCATGGGTAGCTTAAATGGGGGTTATAGGTGCTGGGGAGTTATTATGCTACACCTGCTTTTTCAGTGAATTCAGGGCTGATGATGCTTTCAGTACAGGCAGTGTCAGACTTACATTAGGGCTCCATTCCATAAGCTCTGTTATAAATTGGTTCTGATGTCAACTTAATACTGCTTTATTTTTATTTTTTTTATTTTTCAGAGCTTGTTATATAGCAGTGTTTTGAATAGTAAATCACAATATTGAACATCTGAGAGTGAACATCTGAGAATGACAACATCGGGAAATTCTGGGCTGCAAAACTGTGTTCATTACATATTTCCAATAACAATATGTACTAAAAAAAGATCATCGTAAGTAGAGTTTGTCATAACTCAAACATGTGTTGAGCTGTCGATTACCTGTACTCTTAGCAAGAAAGAGATTTGCCACAGTGAAAATGCAGAGTTGTAGAACAAGAATGATTCTTACTCTTACTGATAAAGTCAAAGAGTGTGCAATTCTGGGGACAGTCACATTGTCTGCAAGGAACGCTTCATCAGAGAAGAGGTCTTGTTTTCACCGAGCTTGGTCATTTTACTTCATCACTCTTTAGAGAGGCTGACATTGAAGTGTTATAAAACTTAACTTTATCTATCATTTTATACATTCTTCCAATGTAAGGTTTTGATGTGTATGATCATATGAGAGGGGGGATAGTATTTTGACACCTTAACCAAGTTCTCACTTTTCTTTCCCTCTTGTGAGTATTCATGCTTCTGCAGCCATTAGTTTAAGGACAAAGAGATAAAACATAATACAACAAATAAAATTTTGTTAACAAAGAAATCAAATCTTACCTTTTGTGTTTCCAAAGACCTATGGAGGTGGGGCGGGGCACGGAATTACACATGAATCAGTGAAAGCCAGTTCTTCAATCCTGAGACTAGAAACAAGTTCAAAAGTTGTTACAAAGCAAACGCATGGTCATCCTGTCAATGTCAACTCATAGTACCCGTATAGGACAGGGTGGATTTTCACCGTGAGTTTCCAAGGTCTCAACTCTTTATGGGAATAGAAAGCTCTGTCTTCCTCTCAAGGTGGTTGGTTTTGGACTGCTAACCTTTTAGTTGGCAGCCCAATGCATAAACACCACCCTACCAGGGCTCACAGAAAGTAAAAATTGCAGACAAATTAAGATGCTGAAGGGTTTTCCAGAAGGTTCTTTGGAATGATTCACTATGGATGAACCTGTGGTTCCAGATAAGTTCATAGAATCTGAGAGCAGCAGGGATCCAGACCTTGATCCGGACATTTAGCTTGGAACATTCAGTCATCAGAGCTGTCTAGTTTCCCAATTGTGGTTCGAAAGCAATAGAGTAAGAGTGGCTGTGTGGTAGGTCCAGGTAGGCCTGAAAACACATCACAGGGTTGTCAGTACCCCAATGAAAGTGAGGACAAAACACTGCTGTCTATGTGCTCAAACATAGCACAATCCTGCCTGCCACTCTGCAAACCAAGGAAGAGCAGTGTTTGTTGTGAGGAGCTGCCGTCAAGGAGGCCCTCCAAGTCAGGGCCACCTCGTGTGTGACAGAATAGGACTGCTTCATAGTTTTTCTTGGCTGCTAACTCTATGGAAGAAGACCCCTAGATCTTTCCTTGCACAAAACTGCTGGGTGGATTAGAACTTCCAACCTTTAAGTCAGTAAAGTACAAATCATCTGCATTGTGTAGGATTCTTCTCCATTAAATATTTCCATGGACTGAGAGAGATGTGCAATGCTTAGAGGGTGTATGTACTGGAGTATCCTTAGACGTGGCAATGAGAGGTGATGTGTCCGGCAAAATACTTGACCTATGACAAGGTAGGACAATGTCCATCCCAGCAAATTCTCTTTAAAAAGAAGCAGAGTCACTCACTCATCAGACCTCATACCAATAGTAAAAATTGACTCTAGAGAAAACAGTGAGAGCATCACGAAGGTATTCAGAGTTAAAGGGACATGACTACTAAGGCAGCCCCAACATAAAAGAGAGTGAGGAGAAGCGAGAATCATGAAGTAACTGAGATAACATGTCAACATTTAAGGTCTCTGATGAAGGACTGTCAACTGTTTTTACTACTTGCCAAAACTTCTGTACTTCTGAAATGATTTCAGAATAAAAAGTTAGAAAACAAAGCAAAACAAAACCATGTGGAGAAGTCTGGGTCGAGTGAAGGATTTGCAGTCTTTCCTTTGTTCAGAATGAGTAACTCTGCAGTACTGAATTAGTAATAGCAAAGGGCCTCCTGCTTTACCTGTACAAGGAGAAAAAGAGCAGCCTTAGAGAATCTCGAGGAGACATTGTGGCAAGATTGAAGAAAAGTGTTAATTTTCTTTAAGTTGAAGGTAATATAAATGGAAATGATTGTGGCTTGTGGCAGCTCACAGTTTGAAGAAAGAAAAGGTTTTAGGACATTTGAGTTTCTGGTGAGATGGCAAAACATCTAAGTTTCTGATTTTACCTAGAAACATTTATTAGGGTAAGTATACACGTATTGCTATGAAGGTTTATTTCAAGTATGCTTTGGAAGAAGTCCAGAGTGCTCTCTAGAGGCAGGGATGGCAAGACTTTGTCTTGGATATTTTGGCAAGAGTGACCAATCCCTGGAGACGGGCAATATGCTTGGTCAGGTGGGTGGCAGTGAAGAAGAGGCAGACCTCGAAGAGATGGATTGTGACGACTATGTCGATGGGCTCCAGCAGAGGAACAGTTGTGAGGATGGTGCAGAACTGAGCTGTGCTTTGTCCGGTTCTGCATAAGTTCACCGTGGGTCAGAGCCAAGTCAATGACAGCAGCAGCAGCAACAACAACAACAACAGCAACAACAACAACGGCCAAACTACTAAGAAAGTTGACACAATCAAGTTGACACAAAACCCAACTATTACAGCCTCTATGCAATGGAGCTGAGTTGTTTCCAGTGGTTTGGATGAGGTCTGTCTAAGGGAGAAAGAAGAGGCTTCTTTCCCTGGTGAGGAGTTGCATTCTCAGAAAGGAAAAGAGATGTTCTGCCCAGTCCTATAGGGGCCCCGTGAGTTGGAACCAAAGTTATTCAATGGCTCTGAATGAGATAGTGAAGGACACGAGCTCGCTTCAGAGGGGCATATAGCTGTCTTCTACCTAACCTGCAGAAAACATAATTTCAAAGTCCTCTTCTCTAGACCAACAGCATCAGCCTCACTTATGGATTTATTAGTTATTAATGCTAAAGCCCAGTCACTGTCACAGACTACTGAACCAAAACCTGCATTTAAACAGCCCAGGTTTGAGTCATCGGTGTTTGAGAATCAATGATTAAGCCAGTGCAGGGACAGAAGGTATGGAAAACTTCTGAAGTTCAGTTTATTGCCATAGAATCCCACTAGCATTCACTGACACTGGATTTTATTTCTTCCTGCAACTCTGGTCTGTCTTTTCAAACTTCTTCCTTCTTATCATTTTTCTTAATCATGTTTACAGTGGATCTAATGGGCAGGTTGATGAGTCTATTCTTGTATTCTTTGACTTATTTTAGCTTAAAGCATAGCTAATTGTTTTAATTTCTTTTCCTGATTTCTAAGTTCTCCTTTCTTTTTGCATGACTTTATGTTTTCAATGGAATGCGCTTTTTGTCCTGCTTCTGAGACTTTGCCCAACATTTTCATTTCTCTTTGATTTTCTCTTTTCTCTTGGTGTGATCAAGAACTGTGATTTTTAACTTCTAATTAAATAAAACCTTTTCCTCAATATATTTGAACTATTACAGGACTGGTTGTGCCCCATTTTCTATAAAAATATCTTAAGTTTTTATCTGTGATTGAATATATATTTGATTTGTCAATGTTGAATGGATGTACAAAATTGCATATTCTACCTACTGAAACAATGATTATTCACTTTCTTGGTACCTTTCCTCTTTTATTTTATTTTCATCACTTGAAGCTGTAATTTAAAAAAAGTATTGAGTGATAAAGAAGAAAGCTTTCTCTTCCCCCTTAACATTTTATACTGTGACTTAGGTGAAAGGTTGCACAGAAGTTCATGAATTTTACCCTCAATTATTTATTCACATTTGTTTAAACTTCCTTCTCTATTTAAACTTCCTCATCATATAACTGGTTGTACCATTTCCTCCCTATAATTCCTGTTTTCAGTCCTCTTTCTTTCCTAACCCTTTGTGCTTGGATTTGATCTCAAATGATGGATAATTGGAACATGGGGGGTAGTTCAGTTTTAAGATCTGAAGGGTGCCTAAGGTCACAGTCTTTGGGTTCTACTAATCTCTTCCCGATGAAAACATTTGGCCTTTTTTATGACTTGAGTTCTAGTCCACAGTTTTCTACCACTACATGCAGGATATTCTAATGTGATCCTTTGTCACAGCAGTTGCTGCTAGTACTTGGACCCCAGCTAGCTTGTCTACTCTCAGGATTATGGAGTCTCATGTTTTCATGATAATGTTTTTATGTTTCGATATCTTTGAATTGGACCATTCTTCTTTCTTCTGGATGGAGAAAGACCAGTAGTTGTACCTCAGATAGTCATTTGTGAGTTTTTAGGATCTCAGTAGCTACTCATCAACTCAGGATGTCGACCATTTTCTTTGTGGACTTTGTTACCTCAATTCACCTTTTTGTCTCTTGATCCTACGGTGCTGAGTTCCCAAGTGTATCAGTAACTTCTTCCCTTAGGGTGTTTGACTACATGTTAGAAGTTTCCGTGACATTGTCCCCTTTATGCTCTGCCACATTCATGGGTATATTAACACCAAAGCTAAATACATATATACAAATATCATCTTTCATATATGTATATAGGGGTATCTATATATAAGCGTACTCCCTCATCCCTCCTACACACATTCACCTTGTGTGTTTATCCATGCATCTACTTATAGCTCACAGTTATTATAGAACTGAATGTAAGAATGTTTATCTCTGATGTCTTTAACACTTGCAAACCACCCTGTGTCTTCCCTTGCACCAATCACTTTTTCCTCCTCCCTGCCCCCTTATAGTATATGGCTTTCTTTACCCAACTTGACACTTCTCTATCTGGTAGCCCATGACTTCCCCTCCCTCTCTTTCCGTTCCATCTTGCTGACCATCCAAGAATATTTCTTTCCATATTAAAACTTTTCCTGGACTTTTAATAATAATTATCTAACACAATATTTGGCATTTTGTGATTGATCAATTTCACTCAGCTTATGATCTCCAGGTTCATCCAGATTATGAAGTGTTTCATAGATTCATTCTTAGTCTTTAAAATACAATAATATTCCATTGTATGCATGTGCCTTACATTGTGGCTATACACCAAAGTTTAGTTAGGTTGTTTCCAACCATTGTTGCTATGAAGAATGCTGTGGGGTGTGTACGTCTATTCATGTCCTCGTTGTAATTACTCTAGGGTCTATCTATCTATCTATTAGAGGGATTGTTGAGTTATATGGTACTTCTATTCCCAACTTTTAAAGGAATCACCATACTTCTTACTATACTATTACATTTTACTGTATTAGTAGCAGCATATAGGGTTAAAGCTTCACTGCATTGCCAACAGGTGTTGTTTTATGTTCTTTTCTTATCATAGCACAGTCAGACATAATGTAAAATACACAATCAACAGATGATAAACTAGACGACTGGCACCCTCTAAAAGTGAGACACCAAAGTGCATCAAAGCAGTAAAAAGTGAACTCACAGATTGGGAAAATTTGTTTGGAAATGACATATGAGACATGGGGCTAATCTCTAAAATTTACAGAAAATTTCAAAATCTGAATAAGAAAAAGACAAATAGCTCAATTACAAAAATTGGCAGAGGGCTTCAAAAGACATTTGACCAAAGAAGACATTTAGGCAGCCAACAAATAAACATAAAAGTGATTTATGTCATTGGCCATTAAAAAGACATAAATGAAAAGACTGAGCTATCTCTCCACCTTCCTCACTGCATCCTTAATCCTCTTAATTTTCTATATTGAAATTTCTCTTCTGTTTGTTGTTTGTTTTATATTTCCCCAACCTCAGATGGCACACATGAATAGCAATGTCCTTGCATTCTTTCATGTTCACAAACACATATTCTTTTTTCTTACATATTCTAAATGCGAATATTGTATTTTGCCTCCTCTTTCTAGTTTTATTCCAATTATTTTATTGAGGCCTCTCACAGCTCTTATAACATTCAATACATCATTTGTATCAAGCATGTTTTATTTTTTCAAGGATGATTTCCTTGAAATCAAAATGTTGGTTGATATCTTGATTTTCCAGCTCCTTGAGAATTAGTTTTATTTGCAAAACTACTTGATTAGTAAATAGCAAAATGACATTTCCTTTTCAATTCCTCTCTGTTGGGTCAATTAGACCAAAGACATTTACCTGTCTTATTGACCTACAAAAGGCATCACACAATATGCATCATAACAAATTATGGGTAACATTGTACAAAATGGGAATTCTGGGAATCCTTTAATGTGCTCACAAGGAATCTGTACATAGACCAAGAAGCAGTTGTTCAAACAGGGGAAGGGCATACTGCATTGTTTAAAGTCAGAAAGGGTCACGGTTGTATCCTTTCACCCTACACAATCTGTATGATGAGCAAGTGGTCTAAGAAACTGAACTATAAGGAGAATCTATAATTAGGATCAGAAGATGACTTGTTAACAACTTGTAAAATGTAGATGATGCAGCCTCGCTTGCTGAAAATAAAGAGATCTTGAAGCATGGACTGATAAAGATCCAAGAATCCAACTGCCAGCATCGATTACATCTCAATGTTAAAATAAAACAAGACAAAAAACCAACACCACAATTCAAACATCTGGGTCAAAAGGCAACATCATGAAAATGGTTAAAAGACCGACATTGTCAAGGAATTAATTTTACTTGGCTCTACAATGAATATGCATAGAAGCAACTGTCAAGGAATTGAACCATGTATTACATTGGATAAATTTTTTGCCAAAGACCGCTTTGAAGTGTTCTTGTATGCCTTTGAGAACTGGGAAATAAGGAAAGAAGACTGAAGAATAATTTATTGAATGTACCAGGGACTTCTAGATGAATGAATCTGCTTTGAATAAATGTACCCTGAATGCCCTTCAGCAGCCTGGATGGTGAGATTTTTGTCTCAGGTATTTGATCAGAAGAGGAGAGAGCAGTTCTTGGCAAAGGATCTCATGCTCAGAAAAGTTGAGGATCAGTGAAAGGGAAGAAGACCCTCAATGGGGTGGATCGAGGCAGCAACCGCAACTGCCAGCTCGAGCATCACATCCCTTGAGAAAATGGCACAGGGCTGGGCATTCTGCTGCACATAAGCCATTAGGTCTCTATGGGTTGAAACTGACTTTACAACATCTAACAGCAAAACCCAAATTGTCCTTTTTAATTCATATAATTCTGGCCTGGCCTCTGATCTCTCTCTCTCTCTCTCTCTCATATTAGTTTCTCACCCTCTCAGTCTCTGAGTTTGTAAAAATTTCATTTGTGGGCTATTTTTCTTAATTTCCTATTAGCATTTTCTAGTAACATTCATCTCTTTCTGTGTTAGTGGCCATAATGAGGCTCTAAAATCTAAGATGTGGTTCCTGATAACTTCAGTAGCAAATCAATGCCTCCCTGAAGCCATGGGTTTGGAGAGTAAGTCTTCGAAATTAGTGAATAGGCTACACGAAGCCTATGGGTTAGCTTCTCTATGATTTTCTTTCTAATTCTTATTGTGTTTCAGAACAACAGACAGAGGAATGGAACTTGGGGCAGTATATTTAGTTCTACTTATGCCTGCCAAGAGCCCATTTTAGTGGAACTCTATGGCCAGTAAAGAATTTAGCTGCCTGTAGATCTGGGTGACAAACCCAAGACAACAAACTAAACTCTCTACACTCACAAGTGCCTAAAACACCTGAACACTAAAGCCCTGCCCATTTGAAGGTTAGCCCTTATTGGAATGAAAAGACGCTCTTACATGTAACATTATCCCTTTCCTATTAGCCTGCTTAAGCCATAGCTCAGCTAGGAGAAGTCAGGTCAAGTTCAGCCACAGAGAAATATATAGAAAATGAAAACCAAGCCCCATATTCCCTCAACAATTAAAACCCAGCCACACAGTAACAAAAAAAGCTACTAAAAACCACCAAGGGAAAAACCCAGGGGGTTCAGGGTTACTCAAGCATTGAAGGTTTCAACCTCCTTCTTTGTCCCTGCCCCCACAACCTACATTCTGGTTTAATGTTAATCTCCTAGTGTTCTGGTCCATGGGCTGATAAGGGAGGGGTGGAGAGAGCCAATCAATAACTTTTCTCATTTTCTCCTATGTTTTTTTTGGGGAAAACGATAAACTACATACAGGAACCTAAATAGATGATAAAAGATGTTTTCTTATTATTGATAGCAATGCATTGACCTATCCATCACCAGTCTCTCTAATATACTCCCCCAAACTTTGCATAGAACCTATGCACGCACTTCAATCTCGTAAAGGCTTAACTTTACAAGTAGTAAAGTTGCTAGTTGTTCAGAGGCATCATCCCATCGTCAGAATAAGAAACGTCTCCCCTGAGTAGGACAAATGCACGCAAAGGGACAGAAAGTACACTTCACAAGGGAAATAAGGAGTGTTTGTGTAGGACGTAAATTAAGATACTTCCTGATGTATTTATTATGACCTCACTCCATTGTCATTGAGTCAACATCAACTCATAGTGACCTTCCAGGACAAAGTACAATGGCCCCAGGGTGTAGCAAAGCTATAATCTGTATGATTACAAAGCAGTCTGACCAATCTTTCTCCTAGGGATAAACTAATGGGCTCCCACCACCAAGCCTTAGGTTAGCAGCAGAGTGCTTCAACCACTGCTACATCAGAAGTCCCCATCAGATGGCTGCTGTTGTTGTCGTTAGGTCATGGTCAAGTCAGTTCTGCCTGAGAGCGACCCTAGGTACACCCAAATGAAACTCTGCTCCGGCTTGCCCCATCCTCACAACGGTTCTTAGGTGTGAGACTGGTGTTGCACCCGCTGTTTCAACCCATCTCTTTGAGAGCCTTCCTCTCTTTGGCTGTTGATGTGTTGGGGCACAGCACCTGACTGGTGTTGGGGCAGATGGTTGAGAAACAGGAATGTTACCGGAATGAAGCTGAGTTTTGAACGATGAGTAGGCGTGTGCTTGATTTCTGGTAGCTGGAAAGGCATGTTAGACAAAAGAATGGCACAAATGAGAGTAATTGGCATGACATTTCAAAAGTATATTGAGGAAATAATGAGGGGGCCAGTGTGGCTGGAAAGCTGAAGCAAGTGACTAGAGAAGGCGGTGGACCATGAAGTACTTTTCTTGTCATCATAGAAACTTTCACGTTGATCGTATAGAAATTAGCTTAAGGTTTTAAATAGGGATATGCTTTTTATATTAGCATCGTTGAAGGGCAAGTCAAGTAGAATTTGGATGGGGAAGTGGTAGCTTGGAATAGTACAAATGGGGCTGAAGTGGCAAATTGGGGCTGTATTTGAGAATTGCATTCAAATATGTCCCTGAAATATTAATAGATTTTTAAAAAGCCCTTCAGATTAGTTTGAGGGTTTAAAATGTGTTTTAACTTCTATCACACAATTGGTGGTGGTTTTGAAAATCATGGACAGCCAAGTTAGAGAGACTCAGACATAGTGTCATGCTTTATTCATTGAAATTTCATGCTGTAGCTCTTCATTTAGCCCATATTGATCTATTACTTGATAGATAATATTTCTTATTTGAAAAAATAATTCACCATAATTTGTATAATAATTTTTACTTGAAAAATTTCTAGCACTTAAGCATCACTTTTCCATTTTCAACCATTTCCAGTTCTCCCAGGCCTTCAACATTATGGGAATTACATAATTTTATATCAACTTGAGGGTATTAAGAGTGAGGGGGTGGAGTTTAGCCTGTGAATCAGGTTGCAGCTTGATTGGAGGTTGATGGAGGTAAATGGCTCTCTGGAGTCTGGTCTTCCTCTTTCTCTGCCTTCACTTTTCTGTTGACAAGTCACGTGGAGTCACACTAAGACCTGTGAGAGCCCAGAAGATGTTTCTACTACCACTGGATTCACAAGACATTTTGCCCACTGGCCTGTGATCTTCCTGTATTTCTCATCATTGCATGTGAGCATGAGTCGGAAGAAGGATTTATGGTCTAGTATTGGACTTAGGCGCTCATATCAGACTTATGTACTTGATAGGGACTGGACTGGGATGTTTTCTTAACATTCCTTTACTCCTCGATAAGGCTCTTTCTTACACATATATGAATGTCCTTTGATTTGTTTCTCTAGTCAACCCAGCCTAGCCAATACAAACATTGTTTTCTTGTGTGTTTTTTGGTGTGTGTACACTACTCATTTGACAGTCTTAACATTTCCATTAGGTATTATGCTTGTATTCTTTTTAGATGGTGGATTTTGTGCCATTTTCCCCTTCCCCTTGGTGTGTCTGCTTGCTAGTTTACATATATAGAGACACATGAATTTTGAGTATTGTTTTTATTAAGGCAAGTCTTGGTTGAAGTCAGTTGTAAGCCTTTCATCTCTCTCCTCGATTGCATTTCTCATATTCTCACAGATAAGATACTGTGAGTCAAAGCATGGAACATGGAAGGCAAATGCCTGCTCCTTTTAAATAAGCTTAAACTTGGGGAAACAAGTGAAGGGGAGAGAGTTTCCTTCTAACTTTTGAATTTAACTTCCTTCAAACTGGGAACATTGCCCAATTAAATTTAGGATCTTGTTAATTTCAACAAATTGATTTACTGTCCCTTTCCAGAGGGTGGTATAATTTATGGGCATAGAAACCAAAGTATATAAGTAATAGCATTCTCTAGATCAAGTGAATAAAATCTTGAAGTGTGGTTGGGAAAAGAATATTGGATCCCCCATCTGATTAGTCATCTTATGTATTATTTCCCAATGCCCTTGAGTAAAAACTCTTTATTCTTAATTCAGAAGAGCTCAGAGTTCAGAATCCATGTAGTCCATGTACACAGCTTCAGTTTATCCTCACATCAATGACTACTCCAAATCAATTAGATTTAGTTGGTCATCTGCTACAGGGGCTGACAATTGAGAAATCATTTCTGCCATAAAGATCTAGGTAAGATTCCCATGACTCCGATAATTCTATGTCCTCAGAAAGATTTCTGTCAGTATTCAGGGTCTTATAAACATTGGGTTGCCAATATCATGGTTTTACATTTGTTTTTTTTTGGTTGCATATGCAATTAATAATAGGATATTCATCAATTTACATAGCCTCAAAATACGTGTGGGCACATCCAGTCTTACTAATGAGCTATTGGTCAAAGAGAAGAGCCCCTTGATGCATGGCACAGTACCCTGTACATTATCTTCTTTTACATCTTTCTGCGAATTTTACTTTTATTTATTTCCTTCTTGTTTCCTACCCCATCCATTCGATATTTCCTTTGTTGTCCTGGTTGGGAGTTATTGATTTATTTTTTACTTCAGTGACCTTATGAACAACAGAACAAAACATTGCATGCTTTGGTGCCATGTTCGTAGTTGTTATGTTTGAGTCCTTATTATTCTGCCAAAAAAAAATCTAACTGGTATCAAGTGAATTCCAACTCATAAGAACCCCATAAGATAGGCTAGAACTGCCCTTTTTGGTTCTCATGGCTGTTAATGCTTCCAAAGAAGAAAGCCTGAGCATGAAGCAACCCAATGCCACCCATGCTACTGTAACCATGAATTCTAGAACCCTCCCCTCCATTTGGCTAAAAGTCTGGCTTTCTCTTGCTCCTTATGCAAACATGCACAAACAAATCCATCAAAGTGCTCAGTGAAGTTCCTTGTGGAATAGGATTCGCCTTGTTTGGAAGCCATTTGTGAGCATAAATACCAATTCCTTTTCTGCTGCTGTAGGACGCCATGTTTTTTGGGGGGTATGTGTGTGTGTGATTACTTGAGTTATAGGGGGATGAGTATTAGATAAAGATATATTGGTTTTGGTAGGCTTATGTAAGCCCCAAACCAAACCTACTGCCCTCTAGTCAATTCCAGGTCAGACCGACCCTATATGTTACAGGGTAGGACTTCTCCAAAGAGTCTTGGCTGTCATTTTGATGGAATCTGTTAGCCACGTTTTTCTTTGTGGGTGGCTGACTATATCCTAAATACATGATAAAGATGAGTCTGAGGAAAATAAGTAAAATAATAAGTAAAATTGTGAAAATTGAGGACAGAGTCAAAAACAGCAGAGAGTAGATTTCCTAAGAATATAAAGCTTCATGGAAACAGAATGCCAAATCTTTCTCTGATGTAAGCTGATGACTTTGTATCGCTTTCCTTTCCATTAGCAGCCTAGTGCTTTAGCCAAGACATCATAAGGGATCCTGGCATTTTCTTTAAGGATACAGAATTAGTTTCAAAAATAATGCTTATCAAGAAGCACCGAGTGTCTGTTTCTGTGGTTCTGAGGGCCCGTAGAGTCTGTCCTGGCCTGTGTAGAAGTCATAGGCTGGTCCTGCATCATTGTCACAATTGTTCTTATGATTGAACCCCTTGCTGCAGCCACTGTGCCATCTATTTTGTCAACGATGCCCCCTTTTTTGCTGCCCCGCCACTTTCCCAAGCATGTGGTCCTTTTGCAGGTAACAGTCGCAGAGTACATATGACAAAGTCTCTCTAGCCCCGCCTTTGAGCAACATCCTGACTATCTTCTAAGACACAGCAGTTTGCTGTTTTGGCAGTCCATGATTCATTCAATATGAATATTAGTATTTAGCTAATATGATAGTTCAAATGCATTGATTCTTCTTTGGTCTTCCTTATTCGGCGTCCAACCTTCACATGCATATGAAGCAATTGAAAATACCCTGGCTTGTGTCAGGTGTACCTCGGTCCAATAATGTGCAACAGATTTGCCCAAGGCAGCATGTTCTTTCTTCTCTTGACTGCCTTTTCCATGAGCACTGATTGTGGATCCAAGCAAGATGAAATCCTTGCCAAGTCAATCTTCTCTTCCTGTCTCATGATGCTACCCATTGGTTCAGTTGTGTGGATTTTTATTTACGTAGAGAGTTCTAATCCATATCGAAGGCTGCGATCCTTGATACTTGTCACCAACTGCTTCCAGCCCGCTTTGCTTTCAGCAAACAAGGCTGTGTCACCTGAATATTGTAGGTCATTACTAAGTCTCCAATCCTGATGCCACGCTTCTGGAAATAACATGACAGAATTTTGCAAAATCAACGCCTTCATTGCAAATACCACTTTCCAGGAACACTTGGATGTCTCCAAATAGGACTCACAGAAATTAAATTGACTCCATCTGAAACTTGCTCTTAATTGTAGAGTAGGGTTACTATGGCTTGGAATTGAGTCTGCTGCCTTTGATGCTCTACAGTTGGAACAGAATTTATGACCTCTACCAGCAACAATCTCTGTGGGAGGGGGAGATGGAGAAAATATCTGCACCTAAAACTAGGATAAGGGTGACTATCAATTGGTCAGGTTAAAGCTCAAGAATGTTAAAACAACTCCATGAGAACCAAAAGATGACCTTGAGTCTATACGACCTGAATTTTCAAGATCAGACTTGACACATTGAATAAGAACATTTTGTTTCCAGTAACAGAAAAGTTTGGGTATTTGTGATGCTTTCCCAACACAATTAACATAATTAGTGTCTCATTAATTGCATAGATGAAAGATTTTGGATTGTCAAATATTGTGTTATACATCTTTACAACAATAAAAATAATTTAAAACAAACAAATGAAGCCCATTTTTCCTGACATTGATAAGGCAACCGTCTTTCATAGATACAGATAGGTACATCTTGTCTACATTTAATTAAAACAATAGGGACCTAGAAATCTTAAAAGAAAAGATCAATTATAAAGCTTATTAAATTAGGATTAGACAAAATGGGCAGCATGTCTCTGCAAACAGAACAGCGTATACAAGCCATAAGAATTCACAGAAAACTAGCTGGCAGTGTGGGTGTGGGGCATGTGTATAGTGGTTGACACTATCTCTCACTTGGGGCATTTCTCTATAGGAACCAAACAGTAGCAGTTGTGGTCAGGAAGATGTGTTCTTCATGGAAAAATAGACTAAAGTCATGCAGTCTGTTTTTTTTTCACTTCTGTTAAGTGTATACTAACAGCATTTCTATTCCATAAATTCCTATAATTCATCACAAATACTCTTTTTTTGCATGACTGCTACAGGAAATGTGATGAAATTTTCTACACTGCATTAATCTTTTCATAAGTTTGTTAACACCAGGAGGCCTGAATTTTAAACAAGATACTAAGGTTACCCCATGTAAGCATAATTAATCATTTAATTATTAATGGTATGCTGTCAGGTTTTGAAAAAAGCTATTCTAAATGGTATGTACTCAAGCAGAACATGGGCTTGGAGACTCATTTTGGAATATAATTAGAAGAATAACTATTATTTCTTGAGCTACACCATTGAGAATCTACTTAAGTTCAGGATTGAGTTCTCATGTTTCAGAAGAAGTGCTTCCAAGATGAACCTCATAGTGGTGATTATGTTAAAAAGGCTAGAATCACACATGAGCAGTCACTTGATAACTCCTTCAAAAAGTCAAAGGTAGTCTTACTGGTAATCAAAATAATAGCTGCTTCTCAGTTCTGATAGCTAGATAATAGTGTGTACTTAGACTAAATGAGCTACATGATCAAGAGGAGGAAAATGTACATAAGGTCATCCCATAACAATTAATATATGTTCATTATTGGGTCAGATTTCCAAGATAATAAGTATAAAGCAAAAGTCTTACATTACCCTCTAATATCTTTATAAAACTTTGTCTGGCCATTGAAATGATATGTCATGCCTTGCACCTGCTGTTATTACCTACAAATAATAAAAAATATGGTCTTCATTTCCATACCCGGTGTCAACTTATCCTGATGACAAGGATGTCTGACTAGCCCATGTGTCACACAGGTAAATAGAATTTGCACTTGAAAGCAGAAGGACCAACCTATCTGTGCTGCTTTTTGTGACATTTTAAGCTCTTTGATGAAGCAGGTGAGATCTCAAGAGTGGAAAAATCTTCCCTGGTATCCAGGTTCCACTGAGTTGATGCTGACTCTTGTTTGACGGAATGTGTATAAGAACAGGACTGTGCCCCACAGGGTTTTCCATGATTAATTTTTCAGAAAAGCCAGGCCTTTCTTCTAAGGCACCTCTGTGTTGACACAAACTTCCCATTACTTGTTTAGTAGCTGAGCATATTAACTGTTTTTACTACCCAGGGACTCTGAAAGGATCTGTGAGGCCATCTGTTTTCATTAGGAACCCCGTGCCATTCATCCTTCCTTTGTGAGATAGCACATCTCCTACAAGCTTGAAGTCAACTTACCTCCTTTGAACCCCCTTTAGTAATTTGTCTGTGCTTCTTCTGTACCACTTATGATTGCCTCTCAGGTCGCTGTAATTGTCCTGTCTTATCTCTCAGGAGTGTGACTATTCTGTTGCCTACAACATGATTATTTTTGTATGTCTGATAGGACTTTCACAAGGTTTGGTCCAGAGCAGGTAGATTCAATTCTGTCACAGGATTTTATGAGCACAAAGAGCATTAGAGCAGCTGTTTATGGCAGCATTTTATTGGAGGGGATCTTGGAGCTCAACTTACCTAGCTTTTTAAACTTTATCACTTTCAACCAACACTCCTCTGTCAATTTGACATATTGTGACCTTTGTATTGATTGCTATGCCACCTCTATTTCAAAAACCAGCAAAGTCATTCATGGTGGACAGTTTTGAGTGGGGCTTCCACAATAAGGCAGACTAACTTGGAAGAGAAATCTAGAGCTGTGCTTCCAAATATCTGTTGATTAAAACAGAAAAACAGGTTGAACCCCGGTGACGTAAGTGGTTGAGTGTGGGACTGAGCCCCGCAGGCTTGGCGATTCAAATCCAGCGGCGGCTCTCAGGAGCAGCATTGGATAGCTCCCACGACCACCAGAGGGCAGTGATGCCCCCACAAACAAACAAACAAACAAACAAACAAACAAACAAAAAACCAGAAAAGCATTGTCCAAGAAATGCTGACTGATAATTCCACAGATTGGAAAACACTCAGAATATACAGTGGCCACAACATTGGACTTGAGTAAACTGTTAGGTGCTGTCAAATCGGTCTGACCAGAGTTGCTCTATATACAACAGAACGAACCATGTTTGGTTCTGCACATTCTCAAAATTGATCTTGTGTTCAATCCCATTGCTGTAGCCACTGTGTAAACTCATTTCATGAAGACCTTCCTATTTTTCACTGCTTCTCCACTTTACCAAGTTTGATGTCCTTCTCCAGGGACCGGTCTCTTCTGATAGCATGTCCAAAGGTCACAACACAGAGCTTCAACATCTTTGCCTCCAAGGAACATTCTGACTACTTCTAAGAGAGATCAGTATACTCTTTGGCAGTCCATCATACTTTCAATATTCTTCGTTAATACAATAATACAAATGCATAGGTTTTTCTCTGGTCTTTTTCACATGGATATGAGGCAAATGAAAATTCCATGGATTGGATCAGGTGCGCCTTTGTTCTCAAAGGCACGTCAGTGCTTCTCAACAATTTAAGATTTACCCGAAACTATATGCCCTTTGATCTTTTCACTCTGGTTTCCCTGAGTATTTTTTTGTGGACCCAAGCAAGATGAAGTTCTTGAAAATTCAACCATTTCTCTCTTTAACATGATACTACCTATTGGTCCAGTTGTGAGGATTTTTGTTTTCTTTATATTGAGTTCTGATCCATACTGAAGGTTATAATTCTTGATCTTTGTCAGCAATTGCTTCAATCCATTCTTGCTTTCAACAAGCACAGTTGTGTCATCTGCAAAAATTTTCCTTAAATCCTGATGCCACATTCTTCTTCTTATAAGTTATCTTCTCTGTTGATTTGCTCAACATACAGATTGAATAAGTATGGCAAGAGATACAACCCTGACACACAGCCTTTATGATTTTAAACCATACAGTATTCTTTTGTTTCATTTGCACAACTGCTTCTTGATCCATGTACAAGTTCTTCATGGATACAATGAATTTCTGAAATTCTCATTCTTCTTTTAAGGTATCAGTAGTTTGGCATAGTCAGTAAAGCACAAGTAAACATCTCTGCTTTTAGCCAAGATTCTTCTGACACCAGCAATGATATCCCTTGTTATTATGTCCTCTTCTGAATCCAGCCTGAACCTCTGGCAGCTTCCTGTCAATGGACTGTTGCAACCATTGTTGGATGATCTTTTGCAAAATTTTACTTGCATGCGATACTACTAATATTGCTCTACAATTTGTACATTCTTTGAAATGGGTACAAATATGGATCTCTTCCAGTGAATTGGCTGAGTATCTGTCTTCTAAATTTTCTGGCACAGATGAAAGATTCTGTCGAAACATTTCAGCTTGCTGAAACATTTCAGTTGATATGCCATCAATTTCTGGAGCTTTGTTTTTGGTCAATACTTCAGTGCAACTTGAATTTCTTCCTTCAGTACCACTATTTCTTGCTCATATGCAGCCTTCTGAAATGGTGGAGGATAAACAAGGTCTTTTTGAAATAGTGGCTCTGTATTCTTTCCATTTTCTGTTGCTGTTCCTGTATTATTCAATATTTTGCCCATAGCATCTTTAAATATTTCAATTCAAGCTTTGAAATTTTTCTTTAGCTCTTTCAGTTTAAGATATACCCAGGATGTTCTTCATTTTCTGTTTTCTAACTTTAAATTTTTGCATCTTTCACTGTAATATTTTACTTTGTCTTGAGCTGCCCTTAGAAGTTTTCTGTTCAGCTTCTTGACTTCATTATTTCTTTTATTTGCTTTAGCTACTCTACAATTAAGAGTAAGTTTCAGAGTCGCTTTTGATTTCCAGCTTGTTATTTTCTTTATTTCCAGTCTTTAAATGATCTTTTGCTCTCTTCGTGAATGGTGTCATCTTATAGCTCATCAGTCTCCTGTCAGTAGTCATCACTGCATCAAATCTGTTCTTAAGATGTTCTTTAAATTTGCATAGAATATACTCAAGATTGTATTTAGGGTCTAGCGGATTTGCTTTAACTTCCTTCACTCACCCAAACCTACATATGAGCAATTGATGGTCTGTTCCAGTCAGTACCTGGCCTGTTTTAGCTGCTGATATTGAACTTCTCCATTGTCTCTTCACTCAGACATAGTCAATTTAATTTCTGTGTATTCCAGCTGGAAAAGACTAAGTTTATACTCACTTTTTGTGCTGTTGAAAAAAAAGGTATTTGATATGAACAAGTTATTAGTCTTGCAAAATTCTAAGTTATCACTAGTTTTAGTGACTGGGTCATAAATTTGAACGATAATTATACTGAGTGGATATCGTATTCATCTAGGCAATATGCTGTCACAGAAAGCATTGTATTTCACCACAGATCTTGGAATGTCCTTTTTTTGATGATGAATGCAATACCACTGTTCATATTTAATAGCCATAAAGTTAGTGAAGGACTGGGACATGCTTTCTTTTGTTTTACGTAGGTCAATAGTAACGTAGTAAGCTTTCCAAACAGTCTATCAGGCTTTCTGTGAATAATTCTAGCGGTGGCATACTCTCATCTCCTCCAGAGGGGCACCATACTATTGTTCAAAATCCACTTCTCCTCTCTTCTGATAATATACCTATCCTTGAATTATTAGACCAGAAAGTCAAACTACAATACCTTCACTGTACTATAACTATTTCCTTGTTAACATCAGTCCAAAATCTAAAGGTCTCCACAGTCTATTTGACATTTCTGAAATTGCTTTCAGCCATATTATGATAATAAAGTTATTCCTTTTCATGGATTTAGAAGGCTGAATGAGACTTAGAAAACTAGCTATTTTTATTGAACTTCCAATTCAAAGGGTTAAACTGAACTTGGGTGGGTTAAATTGAGAGGAAGGGGTTTGCTGAAAGTCACACTGATTCAAGGGGTGCAGTCATAGTCATCAGTCATATGGGAAGGAGCATTCTTAAGTGCTGGCCAGCTTACAAGACCCACTGGCTATTTATTCCCACATATTTTACATATGCAGCAATACCATATGCCACACAATAAGAATTTCAGTTTTGAAATTCAATATAAATGGCAAGATCTTAATTGTAACTATAAGAAAGTAATGGTCCCGCTCCTCAACTCTTTACTTGTTCATTGCTGGCATATCCCCTACCTCCAGGCAAACAACTGTTTGTCTTTTGTCAACTGGTTGAGGAGCTGTGAGTGGTGGGTGTTAATTTTTATGAGGAAGAGAGAATCAGAATTTCACCATAGGAATGTGCTTGAGTAATAAATTTGGTATGGTTTTTAGCTCAAAGACAGTTGTGATTTTCAGAGAGGGATAATTTGTTATAACATTAAGTAGCATTTAATGTTATTCACTGAAATGCAATGGCGTTCAGTACAGGAAACAGATGATATTTGGTCTGAAAACACTCTGTGATTTACTTTTTTTCACAGATTGTTGCTTACTTCTAAAAAAATCGTGTTCTGCTATGCTAGAGAGTGACAGTTATGTTAGATTATATAACTGACAACAGTGAGTTGGAAAAAATAAATTGTTTGAGGTGAAAGATGTTTCTGCTTATGGATTACATATAAACTAAAAACAGTTAATGTTGTGCACATACAACTCTATTTTAGAATTATATTTTAGTTCTAGAATAATTTGTGAGACAATTTGCAATATTTAGGGATACACATGGCATTGTAACTTTTGTCTAATGGAGGTTTCCAAATAAAACTCTGATTTTTATTTTATTCCTTTTATCTCTAACATGCTACTCCAGAGGAACAAATAAATAAACAAAGTCATAAAATTCCATATCTGTGCTTCACCGTATTGATTGGTTTTAAATTTATGTCCTGGATAAATGATTTGGTTGAGAATTTCAAAATACTTAGTAGAAAATGGTTTAATTCTGTGAAAGAATAAATATGAGTATCACAAAAATGAAGATCAGGTATTTGGTAGGACAAAGAACCATTTCTCCCCCAAAAGAAGCAAATATGGATGAAGAAAGTTTATTGAAATGGTTTTTTTTCAAGGATATAATACTGGAATCTATTTGCAGATCAGAGTGGCAGGTCAATTTTTTCTGTTCTCTATTACAATAAGTTTAACTCAATTACTGTATAAAAGGTAAAGCAATTTCATTGTCTATTCAGTACTTTCACCTCTGTATCCCTCCCAAATATAAGTGCTTATTCTTTATCAATCTATTTGTCAATTCTTGAATATGCCTTTACTTTTGCAGTTTTCCCACACTTGAGTATGTAAGAAATGTGTTCAAATTTATACATTAATACAATTTTACACATAAAACCTGAGCTATTTGTCAACCTTGTTGAAATGGCAATTCTCTCCTGATTTTCTTTCCTAATAGAGGATATTATTTACACTTCTATTTAGCACATAATTAGCTGTTCCTTATGACTTTTTAGTGTTATATTGGCCCATTGAATTTATTTATTTATTTTTTGGGGGGGGGCATCACTGCTCTCTGGTGGTGGGAGTAGGAGGCCCAGCCCCACTGCTGGAATTGAACCTCCATCCCAGTGGACCGCAGTCCCGCACACAACCACTACGCCACTGGGGCTCAGTCCCATTGAATTTATTTTTATAAGCTCCTTTTTTCCTTTCACATTTTTTCCCTATTTAACATCCGTTGTCCCTAAACCCTAACATGGACATGGTGCAAGATTAGTTAGCTTCTCTGTGCATGGGGACCCCATGACTCAAGGGATGTCTCCATGGCAGCTAACCAACCACCGCCCCCCCCCCCCAAAAAAAAATCTGTGGCTGGCTTTCTCAGTGTAACAAGCTCCACAAATGCTTCCGAAAGTGATACTGTTTAGAGCTGTGGTTCTCAATCTGTGGGTCATGACCCTTTGGGGGGTCCAATGACCATTTCACAGGGGCTGCCTAATTCCTAACAGTAGCAAAATTATAGTTATGAAGTAGCAAGGAAAATAATTTTCTGGTTGGGGGACAGGTCACCACAACATGAAGAACTGTATTAAAGGGTCACAGTACCAGGAAGGTTGAGAACCACTGCTCTAATCTAAGAATGTTGTGAGTGGTACTAGTCGAAGATCTGCTAGAATGATAATCCGTTTAAGAAAAATGATAGATCAAACATGGCCTTACATCCTCAGGAAAAGCTTACTGAGGTACTTTCTGATTTGTCAATTTGCAAATGATTACTGCATTGTGATCATGCAATGTCCCCATACACAATGATTACCCCAGGAGCCAGATGAAGGTTGCTGCTCCAATAAAGATTTACAACCTCAAAACCCAAAAGGATTATATATATACACACACACACACACACACACACACACACACACATATATATATATATGTATTCTGACAGAGGAAAGTTGGGTATGTGTATTTAGCTTTGCTGCAAATATATCCATTAATATGAATATACAGGGGGAAAATTATGAAACCTCCTTAGCTATAATCAAATAGTTTGAAGGAATGGATCATTTGTTGTAGCAGAGCAAGACTATAGTCTTGGGGGACACCCAGGTTGAATGGTATAACATATTTCACAAATATAATGTTCTATCTCATTTATTGGTAAATACTGACTTCAAAATCTTTTTAATTCATGCTAAGCCTTGTAAAGCATAGCTACTAACCTCTCCCCGTCCAGAAGAAAGAAGCATGATAAAAACGGAAATACCCCTGGAAACAATTAGACCTGAACTGACAGGCCACACAAACATTAGTCTCCACAACCCTGAGATCAGAAGAACTAGATGGTGCCTTCTACCACTACCCACTGCTCTGGTAAGGATCACATTAGATCAAATTAAAATACTATAGATAGAGTAAGAAGAAAATGTGGAACAGAAATTAAAGTTATAAAAGAGGCCAGGCTTACTGTCATAAAAGGGACCAAGTTTGCAACTCACATACAGATTAGTGACACATCCATCCGTCAGGTCTGGATGCCAACTCAGTGCTATATTATAATAACCACTTAAGAGCAAAAGGAGAACATTTACCCAACAACAAAGTTTTGAGGATTAGAAAGAGGATTGAAAACAGAAAACAATGGAAGGGAGTGAGATAAGTGATGGTCTATTAAGGGGATTGCAATGAATGAATTTAAGTAAAACAGGCATTAATTGTTGATTGTAAGACTAACAGGTCATCTACTTGTTAAACTTTCAGTTATTAACAAATAGTTCAAAAAATCTATTCACAACAAAAGCAAGAAAGCAATACCATTTAAAGAATAAATATTGTCTCTATGTCTTTCGTGATTTTTGAATGAACCAGCTTAGTTTGAACACTGCAGTACCAAATTCCATCTCTAAATCACAGGATAATAAAATGAAAAAGCTAGTGTATAATAATAAAACAAGACAAAACAGTTTGCTATGTTTTATTTAGGTGAATGTTGACAGAGCAAATTAGTTTCCAATTAAACAATTTTAACACATTTCATTTTGTGACATTAGTTGCCATCCTATTAATGTAATATCTCTCTTCCTACTAACTCCTTTGGTTTCCTGTCTGCATTTGCCTTTCTGCCTCTGAGCTTTTTCTTTGGGGAGAGGGCAAATGATGATGATTAAGTGTTTTGAGATGCTTGTTACTGACATATTCATGTTACAGGCCCCCTCTCCTTTTTTTTTTTTTTGGACTGGGAGTGGATTCAGTAGCAATTTTCAGTTGTAAGGGGCACAGTCTGTTGGGTTCCACCAGTCTCTATTAGACAGGTTAGTATTATCTCTTTTACAATTTTCTTCTATATTTTTCTTCCACCTTGTACAGGACCTTCTACTATGACCTAGGTCAGATTGGCCAATAATGGTACCATCTATTTTTGTTGCTCTCAAGTTAATGGAGACAGTGGTTCTTGGGTCAATTAGTCCTTTGGACTAATTGTTTCATTCATCTTTGATTTTCCTCACTCTATTCTGGATTGGAAGACAATAGTTGTATCACAGATGGCTCTTCAGTAGTTTTTAAGGCCCCAGTAGGATGCAGAAAATTCTTTGTGGAATGTGTTAATCAAATTGGTTTTGATGTCCCTAACACTATGGTCCTTTTTGTTTTATTTTGTTTATTTTTTTTGCATCACTGCCCTCTGGTGGTCGTGGGAGCTACCCAGCGCTGCTCCTGAGAGCTGCTGCTGGATTTGAACCGCCAAGCCCACGGGCTGCAGTCCCACACTCAACCACTTACATCACCGGGGCTCAGCCCTAACACTATGGTCCTACGCTCACAAGGCAAGTGATTCATTCTCTCCTAGTGTTTGGTCTTGGTTCAATTTTCACAACTTTGCCCCCTTTATGCTTTACTGTACACACAGACACACACACACACACACACACACATTGATTTGAAGTACATACAAATACTTGGTTAGCAATACTGCTTGCAAAACCCATGTATACTCAGGAGTATACTCTCATAATATACAACAGATCCCATCCTGCACCTGTTGAGTTTACATATATACCTAGGTATCTACTTGTAAATTGTTATTTTTGATTGCTGTTGAGAGCCTACTTCATATAATCACCAGAGAACATTATTTTACAGGATAACGTATGCAATATTTGCTTTTATTTCCTTTAACTTTTGTTCTCCTCCCATTATTTTCCTTTATTTGAATATTTGTGCCCAACTTCCTCTTACTGTATGAAGTTTCTTCAAAAGTTTATGCAAGATATGTATTATGATTCTAATATTTTTTTTGCAAAGAATGAAATTGTACCAGCTTCTTAAAAGATGTTTGAACTGGGTCTTCATAGGGTACTACAAAGACTAAGGCATCAGTTTGAAAAGTACCATGAATTTTGAAACTGAAGAAAGAAAAAAAAACATCAAAATTATAGTGAAGGTGGGTGAAAGAATTAAGAAATAATACATTTCAGGAACCGTTTGTGGAGACAACGTCTCCCAGATAATCAGAAGTTTACAAATGGGGAACCTATTTCAAAACACTAGACAATGCTGAAGATGAAAACCATAAGAGCAGACCATCGATATCAACTTGTGATGGAAAACTTGTTTAATAATGAACTGATTTGATGGTTAACAGCATAAGCAATACCAACAAAAGCGGAACAAGCTTTTTGCCCTATGAATACCAAAATTTTGGGGGCCGGATCATTGAAGACAGGAGCAGGACTTTTGATGGAAAATGTAAGCAGTAGGATCAAGATCTGAAGCATTCCTTTGAAGCATTATAATAAGAGATGACAACTAGGATTCCTACTACAATCTTGAAGGCAGGGCAAGAGGTAGAAGTGACTTAATTTAAAGCAGAAGTGGACTAGTCGACAGTATATCACAGAAACTGTTATGTTGAGATCTTCAAGTCAATGTGCTTGCCAACGTTCTGCAGGGCCAAATAACGATAGCACATGCTTATTGTGTTTTGAGACTCTTAGGGAAAAGTAGCATAAAAACCCATGCAAAATCTTCAGAAAGTCCTTCTCCGACACGACAATGCTTCTTATTTCACTCATCAAACAGCAATTTTGTAAGAGGTGTGATGGGAAATCATTTCTCATCCATGTTTAGACCTGACTTGTTTCCTTATAACTTTGTTTCTTACTCTTAAAAAGCACCACCTGGGCTGAGCCCTGGTAGCATAGTGGCTGTGTGTGGGACTGTGGCCCACAGGGTTAACAGTTCAAATCCAGCAGCAGCTCTCCAGGATCAAGGCTGGGCTTCCTACTCCCACCAGGACAGTGATGACACACACACACACAAAATCACCACCTGTTTTTCAGTTTGTTGTACTGCAATAGCGATGTATTGTTCTGGTGCTAGGGGTTATGTCAATAGAATTTCTAATACCAGCACAGTCATTTAAAGTGAAGAGGTCTAAGTGGAGGTTCTAGACAAAGAACAGAATATGAAGAAGGAATAAGCTTCTTCTGAGAAATTAGTCATTGAAAACCTTATGGATAGCATCAAAACATTTTCAATCACTATACTAACAATGCCATGGATAGATGAAGAATGTTATCAGAGATCATGCCAGAAGATGAGCCCTTCAGATTGGAAGGCCCTCAAGATATGAAAGAGGAAGATATGTCTTCTCAACAGAGAGTCTATGTTCATTTGCTGATGGGAGATGAGTCAATATGAGTGGAACCAACTTTGACCATCAATTAATCATTGGAACTGAGAGTATACTAAGTATGAATGTAGGAAAATAGACAGTTGTCAGAAATCAAATGCATATAGAATTAAATTAAATGCATCTAGGTGTTACCTGAAAAGGACTGGTATTGGCCATTTTGGGCCAGAAAATCATATGGGTCAGTGTGCTGAGAATGGCAGATCCAAGAAGACTGGTGATGTATTCATTATCAAAAGGACATTTCAAAATCTATCTTGAATATAATGCTGCCTGTTATGGGATAATAGCTATCTGTGTACTAAGAAATTCAAATCAATACAACTATTATTCAAAGTTATTCACCAACCAGTAAAGCTAGTGATGAACAAATTGAATAATTCTATCAACTTCAGTCTGAAATGGATCAAACATGCAATCAATATTCATTGATAATTATTGGCAATTGGAATGTAAAAGTCACCAACAAAGAGGAAGGAACAGCAGTTGGAAAATAAATTGTGGTGATATAAACAAACCTGGCAATAATACGACAAAATTTTGCAAGACCAAGTAGTTCTTTATTGAATATTCCTTTTTCAACAACAAAAACAGCGATTATACATGTGGACTTCTGTTGAAGGACTACACAGAAATCAGATAGATTACACCTGTGGGTAGAGATGATAGAGAAGTTCAATATCAATAGCTAAAATCCAGCGAGGGGTTAACTGTGAAAAAGATCCTCAATCGTCCATATGTAAGGTACAAGCTGCAGAAAATTAAAGCAAATCAACTAGAACTAAAAGATGACCTTCAGTCTACCTAGCTGAATTTTAAGAAAATCTCAAACAGATTTGATGCATAGAACCCTAATTAAAAAGGAAATGATGAACTGTGAGATCACATCAGGAACATCACATATGAAGGAAACAAAAGGTCATTAAAAAACAAGAAAGAAAATGCCAGGGATAGCATTTATTTCATTATTTGTCAATTTGAGAGGATTAATTGTGAAGAGGTGGAGTCTAGCCCGTCAATCAGGCCATAGCCAATGAGACCTCTGTGTAAGCATGGACTTCTGAGAATTCTGGGAATTCCTGTATTCCTCCTAGGAAGTGAGAGGCACTTTCTCTCTCAACTCACTCCTTGTGAGACATCCCGGTGGAGAAGGCACATGAAGAGAGGCTGATGGAGCCAGACCGCTGAAATCAGAGAAGCTACATAGGGATCCCTGCCAGTGCTGAGATGCTTACAACATCACTGGATCCACAAGACTTCCCATCCATTGACCTGTGATCTTCCTGCATTCAACATCACTGCATGTGTTTTGTGAGTCTGAAGAGGAATTTATAGATTGGTATTGGACATACGGGTTAATATTGAACTTATGAACTTGATGTGGACTGGGCTGGGCTGTTTTCTCAATATTCAATTGCTCTTGTATATAAATATCTTTCCTGTACATGATGAATGCCTATACATTTGTTTCTCTAATCTACTCAGACTAACATATCAGGAGACTTTGAAACTCATTCTCAATTGGAATGTAGCTAAGGCAAATGGATGAAATGGTGAAACCAAATAGCTGAACAGACAATTTCCAAGGGCAGCTTGAGAAGACAAAGTGAAATATTACTGTAATAGAAAACCAAGGTGGAAGGATATTCTTAGCGTATCTTAAGCTGAAAGAACTAAAGAAAGAAGTCAAGCCTGGAATCATAATTTTGAAAGATTCTATGTGTAAAATATCAAAAAATGCAGGAAGCATCAAAAGAAAATAAAAAGGATATACAAAATCACTGCACCAAAAAGAACTAGTCAATACTCCACCATTTCAGGAGGTAGCATATAATAAAGACCCAAGACGTTTTATTGATTATGCAAAGGCACACAACTGAGTGGATCATAGCCAATTTGAGGAACTGAATTTCAGCACATGTCACTGTGCTCATGTGCACCTCATACTTGGATCAAGAGGGAAGGAGAATAGAATAGACATGAGGAATCCTTCATGATTTAAAGTCAGTAAAGGTATGAGTCAGGGTTGTACCCTCTCACCACACTTCCTCAATCTGTATGCTGAGCAACAACTAGGGAAACTAGATTATATGAAGAAGAATGGACCATCAGCATTAGAGGAAGGCTTATTATAAACCTGAAATATGTAAATGACAAAATCATGCTTGTTAAAAGTGAGTAGGAGTGGAAACAATTGTTGGTGAGGATCAAGGACAACAGTATGGATTATCACACAATATAGTAAATAAGAGTCAAATCCTCACAATTGGACCAATAGGTAGTATTATGGTAAATACTGGTGAAAATTATGGTAAAAATTTTGAAATTCTTAAGGATTTCATCTTGTTTTACCCACAGTGAATGACCATGGAAGCAGCTGTTAAGATATCACAGGAGTCATAGTAACTAGGTCACTCTGTGGCACAAGGCTTCTTTAATGTGTGGAAAAGCAAGGATGTTACTTTGAGGACTAAGGTGCACCCAATCCAAGCTACGATATCTTCAACTGCCTCATATCCATGTGAAAGTTGTACATTGAATCAAGAAGACTGAAGAAGACTGAAGAATAATTGATACTTTTGAATTATGGGGTAGTGAAGACTATTGAAAGTACCATGGACTGCCAAAAACCCAGGCGAATCTGTCTTCGATGAAGTCCTGCCAGACTGCTCCTTAGAGGCAAGCACAGTGCAACTTCGTTTCATGTGCTCTGAACATGTAGTCCGTCAGGAGAGACCAATCCCTGGAGAAAAGCATCATGCTTGATAAAGCAGTGGTGACAAAGAAGGCCCTTGACAAGTTGGGTGGACAGCATGGCTGCAGCAATGGGCTCAAAGATAGGAACAACTGTGAGACTGGCACAGGGCTGAGCTGTGTGTCTTGCTCTGTCGTACCCAGGGCTGCCCTGAGGAACCAACTCAATGACACCTGACAACAAGAATCATAAAAAACCTTAAGGACAACCCAGGCTCTTCCGTCGCTAAGCAAAGAAGACTGAATTGCCTTGGTTAAGGTTCTATAAACTTCAGTTCTCTAGGGATGCACAAAATAAGTAGCTGCTATCATAACTTTCAAAAGTTTTAGCTTGCTGGACTTTAGGTTCAGAGATACAGTTTACATTGTACATGCTTATCATTTAATTTTATGCTTCTATGAATCTTTTGAAGTACTCTTGCTTATTTCTTTTCCCTCCACGTAAGTTAAAACCTGTCTACCCTTCAGATGCAGCCTCCTCTCCTCTCACACCCCTGCAGTCTTCAAAGAATAGTTCTTTCCATGTGTAAAACTTTTCTTGACTTTTGATAGTAATGATCTCATAAAATATTTCTTCTTTTCTGATAGATTAATGTCACTCAGCCTAATATATTTTCTATGTTCATTCATGGTAGCAAGGTTTTTCTGTTTTGATTTTACCAGTTGTAATTTTTAAACATTGAATAGTCTTCTATTCTCTGTATGTAGAGTGTATTCAGCCATCTACTGTTGAATATTTCAGTTTGTGTTTATGTTTTTGCTGTTGTGGTAAACAGAGGTGTGCAGGTATGTCACAGTTCTTATTTCTTTATTTTATATATCCAGAAGTATAACTGCTGGATCATCTGGTCTTTATATTTCCTACTGTTTAAGAAAGTGCCATATAATTTCAACACTGGTTGTACTCTTTTAAAGTCTCATCAGTAGTGTTATGAGGGTTTTAGTCTCTCTACCTTAGCTGAAAATCTGCTGGGTAAGACTTCTCTAAAGTATAAAAGAACAAGGATGTCACTTTGAGAAAGAAGGTGCATCTGACTCAAGCCACATTATCTGAAAGTTAACATTGGATATGGAAGACAAAGAAAAATTGATACATTAAAAATGGTGAAGAATATGGAAAATACTTTGAACTACTGGAAGAAAAAATAAATCTGTCTTGGAAAAGTACAGTCAAAATGTTCCTCCGAAGTGAGGTTGCTGATGCAAAGTTGGCCAGGGATATTTATTTCAGATATACATAGGCATCGTGAGCTCGCACTTAACTGAAAGGCTTAACCTTAGAACAATTAGTTCTTATGATACTTGCCCTCATGAAATGATCACTGAAGATATGGATGTCATAGCAAACTGTGGTGAAGAAACCAGACAGTACCTGGCTATTAGAAAGAACAATATCTGGGTCTTAAAGACTTGTCTTAAAACAAGCAGCCATCTAAGTGAGATGTCAGCTAAGTCCACCTAGAAGGAGCACACCAGTCTGTGTAACTCAAGAATTGTGAAAAATAAAAGCCAAGATCAGAGGAGAGAATTGTACTAGAGCTTAACTTCTGAGCACCTGGTTTGCAGGAAACTATGGATGGCAGTGAATGACCCAAATTCATTTGCAGAGTCCCCTCACTGATTAAGTCTCTATTGAACTCCCTCAGACTATTTTTTTTAACTCCCTCAGACTATTGGCTAGGACTGTGAACAGTCTTACCATCAGAGTGCACTGGAAATCGGATTATCGTAGATATAGTTAGGTTGAAATTGAACATCTTACCATTTGTTTACTCTTTTGACCCAATTTTAAATTTGTTCTGGTGTCTATTATCTTCTACTTTCATCTGGATTGTGTTTTTTTGTGTGTGTTTATTTTGTTCAGCTTTTTTTGGAGTAGGGTGGGGTATGATTTTCTTTATATTGCAACCCAAGAAAGGTAAATCCATAGAGATAGTAACCACATCAATCACTCCTTATTTATGGCCTGGGAGGCTGGAGGTAATGTGGAGTTAATCATAATGGGTTCAAGAAGAAAGACAATGCTCTAAAATTGATTGTGGTGATGTTTACGCAACTCTTTAAAAATATATGTAAACAATTGAATCATATGTTATATAAGCCATATGCCAATAAAACTTTAAAAAAAGTGAGGATGGTGAGGCTTTGTTTAACTACTTGGACCCATTATCAGGGAAGACTAGTCTCTGGAAATGAACATCGTGCTTTGTAAAGCAAATCAGCGAAAAAAGGGAAGACCCTCAAAGAGATGAAATGGCAGAGCAGCTGCAACAATGGGCCCGGGCATGACAATACTTGTGAGCATGGCGAAGGACTGGGCTGGGCTTTATTTTGTCATATATAGTTCGCATGAATGGTGACCAATTTGAGGACATCTAACAACACATCCTCACCAGCATTTGCAGATTTCTGTTTTTTGTTTTAACTTTGGTAGATTGCTGGGGTGGGATGATATCTCACTGTTGTTTTGACTTGCAGCTCTATAGTGATGAATGAGGAGCCATGGTGGTAGCGTGGGTTCAGTTGGATGATTAATGAAAAGGTCGACTATTTGAGGGGTCCAGCACCTTCGTAGTAGAAAGATGAGGCAGCCTGCTTTCATAAAGATTTAAAGCCTTCGAAACCATTTGGAGCAATTAATTGTACTCTGTTCTGTGAGGTCAGCATAGTTCAGAACCAACTTAATGGTACTGGTTTGGTGGGTTTGTTTCTTCCCATATTCTAATGGGATTGATGATGTTTTGTCGTTAGGTGTCAATTTTCCATAAATTTTAGAGAGTAGCTTTATGTGTGATATGTCATTGCTGCCAAATTTTGTTCAGCTTTTAGGTTCTCTTTTTACTCCATTAATTAATTTGTTTTATGTGCAGAACTATTTAATTTTAAGTTGTACAAGTTGTCTAATTTGTCTTGTGAATTTTTAGTTATGTTCGATAATGCACTTATGCATAGTAGGGCCTCAAGATTTCCCCTAATGTTTTTTACATCATGATGCTTTCAATTTTATATTGAAGTCATTGATCCATCTATAGTATTTCTGTATATGCTGAGATAAATGGATTCAGTTCCATTTTCTTTTTGCAAATGGATTTAGTTTTGCTAGTACAGTTTACTAAAGAGACCTTCTTCCCCACATTTAAATGTTTTATTCCTTTGTGAGAAATCAGTAGTCACAGGTAGTTGGACTCTTCAGGGGATTCTCAATTCTGTTCCATTAACATGAACATGTCATTGTACCAGTCTCAGGTTGTTTTGCCTACTGTGACGGGCTAGTAGGTTTCAGGTTTGAGCAGTGTCAGGTCTCCTACTTTGTTCTCCTTTAGCAGTGTTCTGCTTATCCAAGGTATCTTTTCTTTCCATAGAAAGTTGGTATTAGTTTTTTCATTTCGTTAAAGAATGATGCTGGCTTCTAGGTTGGTAATGCATTATATCTGTAGGTTGCATAGGCAGTGTGGGCATTTTCACAATGGTAAGTATTCCTATCCATGAAGACAAAACAAAACTCACTGCCATGGAGCCACTCTGTAGGGCTCTGTTGGGTAGAACTGATCTTGTACGCTTCCAAGATGATAACTCTTTACAGGAGTATGAAGATTTGCTTTTCTCCACGGGAGTAGATGACTAACCTTGCAGTTAGTAGCCCAATCTGTATCCACTACTCCCTCAATACTCTTGTATTTCTAGTCATGAGTATGGGGGGGTGTATAAGTAAAAAAATCATTTTATTGGGGACTCATACAACTCTTATCACAATCCATACATCCATTCATTGTTGCAATCATCGTTTTCAACACATTCTCTTTCTACTTGAGCCCTTGGCATCAGCTCTTCCTTTTCCCCTTCCTCCCACGCTCTCTCCCTTCCTCCTCCTTGATAATTTATAAATTATTTTATTTTCAAGCCTTACCCTGTCTGATGTCTCCATCCCCCAGAGAGGGGACTGTAGATAAATCCTTGTATTTGGTTCCCCTTTTTCTTCCCACTTTCCTCTTCCCCTTTCCCTCCTGGCATGACACTCTCAATATTGGTCCTAAGGAGTTTGTCTGTCCTGGATTCCCAGTGTTTCCAGCTCTTTTCTGAAACCATGTACATACTCTGGTCTATCCAGACTTGTAAGGGAGGATTGGGATCATGATAGTTGGGGGGTGTGGGGGAAGGAGGCATTAAAGAACTAGAGGAAAGTTGTATGTTTCATTGGTGCTATACTGTACCCTGACAGTCTCTTCCCTGTGATCTTCTGTAAGGGGCTGTCCGGTAGTGTACAGATGGGCTTTGGGTCTCCACTCCACACTTCGCCTCATTCACAATGATATGATTTTTTTTTGTTCTGTGTTTTTGATATTTGATACCTGATCCCGTGGACACCTCATGGTCACAGAGGCTGGTGTGCTTTTTCCATGTGGGCTTTGTTGCTTCTGAACTCAATGGTCACTTGTTTATCTTCAAACCTTTAGGACTGTAGATGCTATATTTTTTGATAGCTGGGTACCATCAACTTTCATCACTACATTTGCTTATGCATACATTTTGTCTTTAGCAATTGTGTTGGGGACTGCTCACATTTATTTATTTTTATAAAATATTTTATTGGGGTCTCATACAACTTCCATCATGATCAATACATACATCAATTGTATGCAGACCACCTTTGCACACTTGTCATCATCAATCTCAAAACATCCTCCCTCCACTTAGGCCCATTTTTCCCCTCCCTCCCCACATCCCTCCCCCATGAACCCTTAATAATTTACAAATTGTTATTACTTTTTCATATCATACACTGTCCAATGTGTTCCTTCACTCACTTCCCTGTTGTCTGTACCCCAGAGGGGAGATTATATGTAGATCCCTGAAATTGGTTCCCCCTTTCTGTTCCACCATCCATCCACCTCCTGGTATCACCACTTCCACCATTGGTCCCGAGGGATCACCTATCTTAAATTCCCCATGTTCCTGGGGCTGAGCCCTGGTGGCGTAGTGGTTGTGCGCGGGACTGAGGCCCACTGTGATGGAGGTTCAAATCCAGCTCCACAGGAGCAAAGACTGGGCCTCCTACTCCTACCACTAGAGGACAGTGATGCCTAAAGCCCCCCCAAAATTCCCCAAGTTTCCGACTCCAGTGTACACCCCCTGGCCTAGTTGGACTTGTCAGGTAGAATTGGAATCATGATAGTGGGTGGGAGGAAGCATTTGAGAACTAGAGGAAAGTTGCAGATTTCATTGTTACTACACTGTACCTTGATTGGCTCATCTCCTCACTGAAATCCCTCTATAAGGGAATGTTGCTTCACCTATTGATGGGCTTTGAGTCCCCAATCTGTACTCCCTTTCATTTAGATTGATATAATTTTAGTTCTTTGATGCCTGATACCAGATCTTTTTGACACCTTGTGGTCACACAGGCTGGTGTGCTTCTTCCACGTGGGCTTTGTCACATTTCTAATGAACTTCCTGTCGACTGTCTTTCCAAGTAGAAATCACATTAAATCCTTACTGCAAGTGTCTCTGTGTGTAGATTCTGCAATTTGTACCTTGAGGTCTCTGTGAAGACTGATTGTTCTTTTGGGGTGCTGGTACAGTGTCAGAGGAGTATAAAGTCAGGATAGAAACTTTTATACTTTTAGCTGTGGATCCCTGCCCCCCCTGCATTTAGAGTAAAAGCTGTCCCACATTCATTTAGAATCATTGGAAATCCTAACTAGTGGACTTTGCATATAATTCAGACGATTGATTTATAGAATACTTTAAAAACAACATCAGTGTTTTCTGTTGTGGCAGACCCTATGATCCTTGGTTGCTGCTCTCAGTGTCACCTTTAATTGTTAGAACCCACAGAGGATGCCTTGGCTGAAGAGGTCATATGTTCTTCCGATCAGAAGAGGTGATATAAAGACCCAACTTGGTCATCTTACCTGTCATCCTCCCATTGAGGATCCTGGGGGCCAACAAAAGCTTTCTACACTGCAGCCCAATTTTGCCATCTTCCTCAGTCCAGTCTTGCTTCTTTCTCTGACCTTTCATCTCCTTTCACAGGTGTTGATCACAAGACCATTCCATGATCATCTTTCTGCCCTCTAACCTCTAGCTCCTACTCTGCTTCCAAAGAAACCCAACCTGCAACCCACCATGTCGAAGTTTGGTGTCCTTTTTCACCGATGAGAACAATACAAAGGGAATATCAGGAGGCTTTTCCCCAGCATAGGAAATTCACAAAGACTCAACAAAACAGATTCCTTCCTTCTGGCAGCATTTACACCAAACACTCACAGGGATACAGAGATGAATAAGACATGACATGTGTTTTCTGGTGAGGGAGATAGGCACACATGAATGCTCACAATATAATATAGTAAATGTTATATCCAAGGACTCCATCGTATACTTTGGGGATACAGACGAGAAAGCAATTAAAACTACCAGAGTGTCCATGGAGACTTCACAGGAGGAAACATTTGATATTAAAATGAAAAAGATTAGGACAGGAGAATGAATTCCAGGCTGGATGGTGGTGGGCATAGCATATGACAAGGAAGGAGAGTTTCAGGAAGTAGCTTCTGTCTTTGGCAGCTGGTTAAGATGCTTAGGGGAAAAGGAAAGTTTGGGCTGGGAATTGGGCACACGAAGCAGAGAATAGTGAGAAATGATCTGAGGAAAATAGTGTGGGGTTAGAGTGGGATTGCCAATGAGGAAGGGTATTTAAATTGGGGAGGTAAAGATGCCTATCTAAGGCAGGACATCATTGGGTATGAGAAGCGCCTAGAGAGTGCAGAAAATCACTAAGTGCAGTCAAAGTGGGAGAAGGAAAAGCAGAAGAGCATGACTGTAAAAGGCACATAGTTATCAGGTGCCCCTGAGCTGTTCCAATACACATGAACCCATGTGTTACAGAGTAGCATTGCTCTATGGTGGTCATATGTATATATTTCGGTGGTCATATTAATGAAATTTGATGGCCAGATCTTTTCTGCCACAGTCCTTGTGGATGAATGGGTTCCAACCATCAACCCAGGTGAGCATTTGAGTATAAACCATTTGCACCCCTGAAGATAAGAGGACTTCCAAGAGGCAGTATTAATTTTGTTCCATTCCAGGGATGTTTAGTGGGGTGAAGACTTCAGAAATAAACCACTGATCTTGCTGGCCAGAAGGTTGGAGGTTTGAGTTCATGTGGAGGTACCTGGCTAGAAAAGCTTGGTGTTCTACTTCTGAAAATGAATGGATGAAAGTCCTTTGGAGCACAGTCTTCTTCTCTCGCACTGGCTCTGAGTTGGAATATCCTTCAGAGCAGTCCATCAATAATGGGGTGGGTAAATCCATGGTGATAATGTTATTTGTTGGTTTGGACTCATATTGACTCTGTGTAGAACATAAAGAACAACACTGGGTGGCCCTCTGTCATGCTCACGATTGTAATTCTTGGGTCCATTTTTGCAGCCATTGCATCAACCAATCTTGTTGAGAGTCTTCCCTTTTTTGTTGACACTTCACATTACTAAACATGAGGTTCTCCACGCATTGGGTCCTCTTTGTAAAATCCATCAAAAATATATGGGATGAAGTCTCACCATCTTTGCTTCCAAGATGTATTCTGACTGTACTTCCTCCAAGACAGAGTTCTTGTTATTTTGCAAATCCATGGTATTTAGCAGCACAAAGCATATTTATTATGCCACCTGTGTTCAGTCGATACTGAGTCCACCTTCATATGTACATACAGCCTGTGATCACAGGGATCCTGCATTCTCCTCAGAGGCAGCTGCCGAAAGTCACACCTTAGTATTCTCACATTTTGTGCCTTCCTGTACAGACAACCTGATAAAGTTTGTTAGAGGAGGGAGTGTTAGCCACTGGGAATGGTTTTTTCTATACAGAGGGCTTGCTCTCATCTGAGTAATTCGCCAAGGTTGCCTGCCTGATTCTGCCTTTAGAACCGCGCTTTAAACACTTGGGGTTATCTGATGAGTTCTGTAATTGCAACTTGGGTGTCGTGGTGTGTATGTATGCGTAACTCTCAGCTCAATCTATCGTTAATTGCCAATCTGAGAAAAACATTGACGTCTGTATGATAATTCAAGTAAAACAACAATACGCATTGAAGGGTTGAGGCATCTAGTTAGCATTTTATCAAGAGTGTCTTCAGAAAAATTTTCCTTTCCTTTGGCACACCATCTGCTTTTCAGATAAGCAGTACTAGTGAGTTCTGTATTGAGATACATACTGTTACTTCGACCTGGAAAATTTGTTTCTTCTTAGAAATGTGAAGCTTTTTGTATATATCTGTGCTTCAAAAGATCTACTCTAACACCTCCCCCTGCTTCCCTTCGCCCACCTCCACACACACAAGGGAGAGATCAAGATAGAGACCCATTTATCTTGGCTTCCTGGGTAAAGGTTTCTTCCTGAATGGCACTTTTCCCAGGGTCATTGTTCCTTTGCATAAGAAGAGGGACTTTTTTTTTCCTGCCTTTGTATGTTTACATTCAGATCACTCACTAGGGGACATGCACTGGTTTTTAAATTGCCTGCTATTTGGAATTAGAGATGTCTCTCGGGTTTTATGCAACTCCAAACCTAAGCCAATTTAGCTCTCCCCTGAATTGGTGGCCCTTTTTGTGATTTCTCTTCATTTTCTTTGTGGAAGGTCACCTTCGGATAATTAATAGGTGCACTGGCTTCCGCTTTAACCCACATTTATAAACATTTGATTTTCAGCCATCTTGTTCACTTTTGGAAGTAATCAATAGAGAGAGTAAAACTTTTAATAAGTTAAAGGTAAACTGCTGTTTGATGAAATTCTCTTTTCATCTCCTGAAACTTTCAGGATCCATATTTCTTTATGACAAAAATAAACATCAAATGGAGTCCACAAGCAAGAGGAACAAAATGATGAAATTCAAAAACAATCTTTGCATTCCTTTGATAGGCTCAGTCTTTGAATTGCTTCAGGTGTGACTGAAGTCTTACCCGACAACCAAATCTCCAATCCGTCAAGGGCGCTGCTCCTGCCATAAAGCTCTGTCTCGAGCACAGCGCCTAAACCTCTACAAACACATAAGAAATTGAACAGACTATTTTGAGCTGAGGGCTTGCATTGTTTTTTGATGACTCCCTCCTGCAGCTTTAAACCTTTTAATATACCACTTCTGACACTAATTAAACTATATTTAACTTCGCAGCCTGGGGTTTGACACCCTGAAAGAAAAGACAGACCAAGTCCTCACTGGCTGGGCCTTCTCTTATGCTAAGCTAGTGGCCTAGCTTGTACCGTGTAATTCAGACCCTTCAGAAGGCAGGATAAGATGTACTCTTTCTTTTTGAAAGTGGAAGACTTCAAGAGAGAGCAGTCATTGTGCATGGCTTCATTTTGTTCTTTCTGTGGGATCTGTGTCATGCCTTCTGTGCTTTACTGAAGGTCACAAGTTGAGGCAGTAATGATGTTTTGATGTTGGGAGTACTGACAGCTTTTCTTGCCAAGTTTTTGCAACAAAGCACATGAATGACAGCGAAACAAATTATACTTTCCACAGGAAGGTTTTATGAAAATAAAAACACATGACTCATTTCTCTCAGGTAGCTGGGGAGAGATTTTGACAGCAGCCATTTCTCAGAAGATGGAAAAAGACCGGTTGGGGACACATTCTTTGGGGCCATCCGTTCTGAATTCTTGCCTCTGGGGTGAGAAATGTGCTGTGCTCAGACAGGACTCCTGTCTTTTTTGTTGTTTGTTTGTTTTCTCTCAGTCTCAAAGATGAAGAAATGTACTTTTCCTAAATCTGATGGTTGTTATTCCTGGCAATTGCCCTTGAGTTTGCTCCAAGTGGCAGGGGTCTTGTGTGAGCAAGAAACAGAGGTGTTATCTGATCCTGCTTCATCTTTATAACTGTTGGTGTGTTTTGATCCATGGCTATGGCTGTTGTTTATATTGATATCATGTGTTTACGACCAACCTCTACCAAAAGGGATGTCCTTTTTTACGCATGAGTATTCTTAATGATACATCCAAAGCAAGCAAGACAAAGGTCATATTCCGACCACAGTTTTAGCACTTGATAGTGTACTCAATAGTCTTTACAGATCACAATTTAAATTCTTTCTTTTGTATTACTTTTTCATTGTGAGATCTTACATGAATATCCAGTCACTGAAAATGCCATTGTTTGAGCCACAGTCATCTTAACCATCAGTGACATGACAGCTTTGATTTTTAAGATTTAAAAATAAGTTGTGTACTTTGTCAATTGATTCCCCTCTGATGCAGACCAGATCTGGCCTGGCTTTCGACATTTTCTCTTTTATTTAGTTTTTGCTTCTTCATGCTCGAGTATATCTCAGAGGCATTAGGCTCCCAGAGGCCACCCTCTTGAAGCTGTCTTATTCTGTTATGAAAGCCAGGATTGATGAATCTCTAGGAACAGCAAGTAGAATCAAGTTCCAGGGCCTGGGGGTACAGTGGTTGTGGTAGTGGGGTAAAAGGGAGACAATGTCAAGGAGTGCAGGAAGAAAAGTTATGTTTGGAAACTGATTGTGGTAGCAATTGCACATGTCTGCTTGATGTGATTGAACTATGGAATGATATATGTATTAACTCCTAATTAATATATTTTTAAAAGATGTTTTGTAGGTTTCTCCAATGCCTTATCTTATTCTATTTATTATTTCTTGCTTCCATAGTTGTTAATTGTTGATCTAAGTGGAATTAAATTCTTGACAACTTCATTTTATTCACCAGATATTCTAAACTAAATCTACAGAAATCCAGTTGATTCGAATTTGTAGAGATCAGAGAATTTCTATAAATTTCTGTGAGCAGACAGCTTCTTCATTCCGCTAAGGAGTAACCGATGAATTTCAATTGTCACCGTTTGGATTAGTACCCTGATGCATAGCAGTCCACAGCTCTAACAGGCTTCCTTTCACCACATCTTAGCCAGTTAATAACCTTATGCAACCACACATGTGAATTCTTAATCTGGTGACATATTGAAACTGTAGAGAGAAATATCAATATATTTAGCAATTTAAATTTCAGAATCTGTTATTTAATTTTTCTGCTTCAAGCATTAGAAGGAGAAAATATTGTTTAAGAAGCAGCTTGGAAGTTCCTTTCAAGGTTTCAGTATAACAAGGTTTGCTTCCAACCTATCAAACTGGTAAAAATAGTTATACATAATGAATAATGAAAGTCGCAAAGAGTATTTGAAACTAATATTCCCATGCATTGCTAGTACACTCATCTTTCTAATACAAAACGGAAAACAACCTAGAAATTGCATTGAAAATGAAAATGTATATGTATTTCCTTCAGAAACCTCGTTTTCTAAGGAAACAGTTGTAAGTATGAAGAACTTACATGCATGAAAAGACCTAAATCCTGTGCATAATTACAAAAACAAAGCAAAACAAATGACATGAACAATAGCTAGGGAAAGCTTACGTCAATGAGATACTTCCACTGAACAGACTACTGTGTGGCCTTCTAAACTCATAGCTAAGTCTTAATCAGAATGTAGTAAAAAAGTTTATTGAGCAATCGTAAGTGAAAACAGATTCTTAAGCTTTAGTACGGAAACTATCAAACTAGTTAGAAAGTGATACATTAAAATTATAATACCAGTTATGCTTGGGTGGTGGTGGAATTTCTAATTAAAAAAAATAAGCTATGTAAACCATCTTTTAATTATTGTGATAATTCTGCCAACTTGGCATAGGTATTCTCATTTTAAGGATAGGGAAAATGAAAAAGCAAAGCAATAAGATGCTTCCCATTAGGAACTGACTGTTGAAGTCGGTTGCTCACTCACACGCCAACACTAGGCACCCCGCTATGCAAAGCTAACTTCTTTATTTTTCTTTACAGCATTCAATTGTACCAACTGAATGATGTAGGGCTAAAGCACACGGCAATATCTGCAAAATTTGCACTTCAGGTGCTGAAATTAGCTGTGGTTAGTTGTCCTAGGGGATAAAGATGGGGTTTTCTACTCCCGTAGAGAGTTACAGCCACAGAAACTCACAAGGCAATTCTATTCTGTCCTATAGAGTTGGAATTTTCTCAACCATCTTGAGTTTGATTTGGTTTGAATTGTCACGGCGTTGATTTTGACTTGTAATGACTCCATCAAGGACCTAACAGACAGTCACTGTTTGAGGAGGAACTGAGAAACTGGTCACACTCCCATTGATTTTTAAAGTAGTAACCATTTGATCTCAGGCATATCTTTTATTTTTTCTTTGATAATAATCACAGACTTTCTATGATGATTAATTGAAGAAAAGATTATATATACATATAAACATTATACACTTATTCAGGCACACACACACACACACGGAGTCCCAAGAAGTTCATGGAAAAATGGAGTAAACGGACACTTGATAGTTCCATGGCCTTTTGAAGTCCTTTCATATATATCAGCATAAGTCAAAAAATATTGCTACCAGCGTTTTGTTTCATACATGCAGGAATTTATTCCAAGTCAAATGTGCTTAAGTGTTTCTCTGTGACCACTGGATGACTACAGACATGTTCTCTTGTCTTAGCTGTGTTAGGGGGTCTTTAAAAAGGACACTATTAAAATGAACATTGCATAAGGATCAGCTAGCTCAGAGAGCTGATCTTTTGATCAGTCTTAAAAAGAAGATTGAAGCTACGATGATTTTATGGAACAAACTGTAACCACAGATGAGTCTTGGATGTACCCCAACTCAAAGAACATTTAGCAGGAACATGAATCGAGTCCCTGAAAAATGCCCAAACTGCCTTTCATGACATGGTTCAAGTCACAGAGTGAGGAGTTCTTTGGGGGAGGGTTACAGAGAGGGAGACAAGGCATTCAGAAACGGCAGTCTGCTTTGTTAGAGCTGTTGCAGTTCCTCTTGTGGAGCACCTTCGTCTTTGTTGGACTCCTCTTTACTCTATGGAGCAGGATACCCTTTTGCAGAGACTGATCTCTCTTGGTAACGTGTCCAAAGTACATGCAATCAAGTATCTCTATCTTTGCCTCTAAGGAGCACTCTGGTCATACTTCTTCCAAGACAGATTTGTTTGTCCTTGTTCGTGGTATTTTCAATATTCTTCCCCAAAGCCACACTTCAACACATCTATTCTTCTTTGTTCTTCCTTATTATTGTCCAGTTGTCAAAGGCATAGGAGGCAATTGAGAATATTG
>PVJH01007501.1:0-92375 GCA_004026705.1 Nesogale talazaci | reverse complement strand
GGACTCATTTTCAATCCCTTCCTGTCTCAGCTGTCTGTGGCTTATGTGCCTGCATTTCTTCCACTCATGCCATATTTGAGATTTCATCAATTCTTCGAAATTTCCCTCCACTTCCTTTTTTGTCCTTCTGATTTGTGTCAGACTCTGATACTCACTAGGCTCTTTGGTTGTTGCTCCGAGAACCTTTAGAGTCAAGGTTCCACTGCATTTATTGAGTTCTTTCCTCCCTCCTTCCACACTCCACCACTTCTTCAGCATTCCAGAATGCTGAGTTCCTCTTTCTCCTTCAGGCAAGGGCAATTATTCTGAAACAAATGCCACCTGTTGCAATTATTCAGGACCCACTGTTTCCCCTCTCATTTTCTCAGCACATCTATCTACTCTAACTTTTCTCATGTCTTCTTTCGCCCAGCTGCTGAAACTTGCCGTTTTCATCTGCACCCCTTTATCCAAGCATACAGAAACATAATACGAAAAACATGATGAGTACCCTGTAGCCATCTGCCAACTCTGTCAATTTCAACATTTTAACATTTAATGTAACGTGTTGTCTCTTTGTTCTTTGTTCTACCTTGCAATTCCTCAGTCATTGAGGTTGAAAATTCTTTTGTTCGGTGGCCAGTCAAGTTCCTTCCTAATGCATCATCTTTTGTAGTGGGTTAGTGAATGGTTTAGTGGTAAACTCAGTCTTTGCTTTTAAGTCTTTACTTTGAAGAGTGATGAAAATTGAAAGACAGAGAGTGGAAACAATTAGTTCATTTACTAATGGGTCATGCACACAGTCTCCAAAACCTTGATACTACAAAATTTAAATAGTGACCAGTTACCACTAGCAATTCCATTAAAAAGAATTATATTCGGAGGTCCTGAGTGAAATGGGAGCAAAATGTGAAACAAAATGAAAAATCCTAAATGAGCCCATGCTGACTAGTCAAAACATGAAGAGGGTCTCTTAAACTATGGTCTTCAGACACACTCTGGAATGAAACTGAACTCATCCCAAGGTTAGAATAGAATCAGTAATCAGGGCCAAAAGGACATATTTACTGAGGAACAAATTTCAGGTGACGGAAGGAGGAGGAACAGAAACAAAAAACAAGGAAAAAACTGAATGAGTAATGGCAGAATGAGGTGACAGCATGAATTGAATGTAAATTTCATCATCTGCTTTGTAAACTTTTACTTAATGTACAATAAAATTTTAAAAATGGAAAATCTTTATTTTGCTTTCCCTCCCTCTTAAATAAAAGTTTAGCAAGATGTAGAATTCCATATGGCCAGTTATGGTCTTACCATATAATTATTATAATTCCATTATCTCAGAGATTTTATTATTTATAATAAAGTTGCTATTATTCCTTTGCAAGTCATTTGTATTTTTCACTGGTCTGCCTCTGGCATTTCTGCTTCATCACACTGTTCATTTTAAGATTAACGATGAATTCTTAATTTGAGAATATTTATCAATTCTGTAATTTATTAAGTATTCCATCAGTTCTGTACAACATTCAACCAGTCTTCTCAAGTATTGCCTCTCCCCACTCTCATTTACTTACATGCTAAGTCTACAATTATGTAGGAGTTCCTTTCTAACCTATTTCTAAATATCCCTCAAATATTTTGTATGAAAACCTTTCTGCAATATACTCAGTAATTTTCTCAGATCTAAGTTCTAGACCTAAGAATGTCTCAGTTGATATTTAATTCATCAATTTTGGGGTTTTATTTCTGTATGAACTTCTGTTCGGAGTAGATTGTCCCCAACACCAAGTCTTTTATATTTTGGGATAAACAGGATGAGCACTTGTCCTCAGTTTTTTGTTTGTGAAAACCTAATGAAATTGTGGTGGAGACCATATTTCTTTTTTTTTTTTTTTGGTTTTTTTGGGGCATCACTGCTCTTCGGTGGTGGGAGTAGGAGGCGCAGCCCCACTGCTGGAATTGAACCTCCGTCCCAGTGGGCCGCAGTCCCGCACACAACCACTACGCCACCAGGGCTCCGCCCAAGACCATATTTCTCTAGACAGGTTTTGTATTTGCTTCTGGCAGCCATCACAGGATGCAGTGTAAGGCCACATTTTTTCCTTAACTCCTGGATTGGGGCATTCCATGAAAGAATTTGAACCCTGTGATAGGTTTATTGTACCAACATGGCCAATAAACACATGTGGGACTAATTGCAGGGCAGAGAGATCAATAGCTCAGTGAGCCTCACCTTTCTTGTCTCTGGCTCTTTGAACATAGGACCAGTGTGTGGTTGCCTTGCTTGTCCTCTGCCTCCATTTGCAAGCTACACTCCGTGTGGGACACCTAGTCCGTGGACTGTGTCGCTGTAAGTTGAGATCCCTTCAAGACCTGCTTTGCCACGCTCCTGGAATATAGATCTTTTGAACTTTGTGCTGTCAGACCTTGTCGTCTGGGCGACTGTTGGTGACCTGCCTTGCTGTTTGTGCCTGTGACCAGATAACCTGAATTGCTTTACAGAGGACTGCTTAGCCGCCCTCAAGACTCAAAGAACTGCCAGTCTACTAGCTGTCTCACACAAGTGAACTGCACTGAGCCATTTGTACTGCTTTATAGATTTGTTAACTGTTTATTTCTTATGTTAGGTATTTTTCTATTTAAATAACTATTAGTGTCCTGGTTTTGTTTCTTTAGAGAACACTGTCTAACATAAATCCCAAACTTATTGCATACGGTACAGGCTCTGCTCTGTAATACTCACCCAAGACCAAGTTCACTGCCATGAAGGCAATGCTGCCTCAGTGATCTTATAGGACAGGCTAGAACGGCCCCTGTGAGTTTCCAAGATTGTAGCTTTTTATGGGAGTATAAAGCCCTGTCTGTCTACCAAGGAGCTGCTGGTAGGTTCGAACTGCTGACCTTGCAGTTAGCTACACCTAACATGTAACCACTACTCAATCAGGGCTCGTGTAATACAGGAAATTTTATCACCCAAAGTCCAGGCTGAAGTGAACAAATTTCACACATTTGTCTGTGCTGATGAGTGAATTATTTTCTTTACTATCCTTTTAATACAGAGTTCAACCTTGATAAAGGTATCTCATTTCTAGCTCCCTAACTCATCTAGATTATCTTTATCTCCTGAATTCTCCACAGAAACTGACTAGTCTGGTAGAGCCCTGGTGGTATAGTGGTTGAGTGTGGGACTGCAGCCCATTGGCTTGGCGGTTCAAATTCAACAGCAGCAAGGTTGGGTAGCTCCCATGACCACCAGAGAGCATTGATGCACCAACCCCCACCACCACCAAAAAAAAAAAAAAAAACCCAAAACTAACTAGTCTAAAATCATCAAGACTAACTCCCCACTCCATCTTACTCCACATCCCCCCTACCCCTGCCCACTCATACATACATAGGGCTTGTAAAAGCTTGATGAAAAATGGAATTCAAGGTAATAGAATTCTCCACAAACTTTTGGATGCCTCTTCAGACACACTGAAACAAACAGCCTCCACTGCCAATCTCCTAGGAAAGTCACCTTACGGTAAGGGGATAATCAGATTAGTTCTGCGTTTACTTCCTTAATGGATATGTGAGACCCATTTGGTTGGAGGGAAAAGAGACCTGTATTACTAAAGAAGTAGCCGCTGAGGGAAAGATTAAAAACCAAGATTCTTTCAGGAAAAAAAATGCCTTCCATTTTGAAAGCGGAAGGAATTAAGAAAGAAAAGAGGCAGTTAAAAACACACAAACTTTGATGCCAAGAGAAAAGTTCTGATAAACCAGGAATAAAAAGGTACTTCTAATCATCAGGCTACAAGAAGCTCTGATGGCGTACTGGTTACCAGTTGGGCTGTGATGGGTAAGGTGAACAGTTGGAAAGCACCAGTCACTCTGTGGGAGGAAACCTGGCTTTCTACTCCCCGCAAAGCCTCGGACACACATAGGTGCACTTCCACCTGTCCCACAGGGTTGCTGTGAGTTAGCATCAGCCTGAAGGCAGAGAGAGAATCATTAGGAGGGGAGAGAGAAATGAACAAGCTGCGGTATTCAGGTGCCACAGTTTTGCATGCTACAGGTATAGAGGACTTGAAGCGGTTTCTGATAAAAATCAAAGATTGCAGACTTCAGCACAGATGGCAATTCAATGTTAGGACAACAGAAATCCTCACGTGCTCCTAACAAACCAGCACCATAGCAGAGAGAGGTGGACGTTGTCAAGGCTTTCATCTTGCTCGGATCTACAATCAATGCTCACTCCAGCAGACAATGTATTGCAATGGCAAAATCTGCAAAGACTCTTTTAAAGTGTTAGCGAGCAGGGATGTCACTTTAAGGATGAAGGTGCCCTGACCCAAGCCAGGAAATGTCAAATGCCTCATATGCACATGGCAGCTGGGCTAATGAATAAGAAAAAAATAGATCCATTTGAATTATGGTGCTAGCAAAGATGTCACGAGGACCACCAACTGCCAGAAGAATGAAGTGACCAGGCGTCCCGCTTTTTAATAATTTAATAATGTCCTGCAGCGTTTTAAAATTAAAATATATTACAATACTATTTTTGCGTGCTATAAAAATTTTTGCTGCTCCATATAGACCAAATTTTTCATCAGGAAACTCCCCTCCCCCATCAAAGAAAAGTGCCTTGTATGAAGAGTATCATAGTGCTCCTTAGAAACAAGGATGGCAAGATTTCATCTCATACTTGTCACATGTCATCAGGAAAGGTCGGTGGCTGAAAAAGGACCTCATGCTTGGTAAAGAAGCATGGCAGTGAAAGAGAGGAAGGCAGACTGGCACAATGGCTGCAGAAATGGGCTCGAACACAATTGAGGATGAAGCAGGACCAGGCAGTGTTCATTCTGTTTGGAATAGGGTCCCTGTGAGTTGGAACTGACTTGATGGCACCTGTTCACATTTAAAAAAAAAAAAAGAGGCTATCTTTTGTTCCTAAGATGGGCAATATTGCAAAACCGGCAACTTACATACAACTTTTAGGAACCAAACTGAAAACTAAACTCACTGCCATCAAGTCTATTCTGACTCACAGTGACTCTGTAAGAACAGAGTAGAAGTGCCCAAGTGGATTTCTATGTCTTTCACTCTTATGGGAACAGAAAGTCTCACCTTTCTCCCAGAGTTGCAGTTGGTTTCAGACAAGTCACCTAGTAGTTAGCAACCCAAGGCATTACCACTACAACACCTGGAACACTCAGATTTTTGCTAGTTGACCCTTGAGTTTACCCTCTGCGTTTGAATCCTCACTTTCTCCACCAGGAGCTCAGGAATGTTCTTATAAAAGGGGCTTTGGGCTGAGCCCCGGGGGCGTAGTGGTTGTGCACGGGACTGCAGCCCACTGGGTTGGAGGTTCAAATCCAGCAGCAGCTCTCAAGGAGCAAGGCTGGGCCTCCTACTTCCACCACCAGAGGGCAGTGATGCATATATATATATATATATATATATATATATAAAATAAATAATAAATAAATAATAAAATAAATAAAAGGGGCTTAGATATAATGATGTGATTGCTAGGACGGTTGTAGAATTGTATTGAGCTAAATGTGCATTGCCATCATATGAAATAAGATGAGGGGTGTGGCCGTCACCTAATCTGGAATCAATTTGAGGATTAAGAGTGTAGGGGTGGAGTCTAGCCTGTCAATCTAGAGATAGCCAAGGAGACCTCTGTGTGGTCATGGCCTTCTCCTGAGAATTCTGGGAAACATGGTTAATTCCTTCTTGGAGGTGTTGACACTGTCTCTCTCCATTTACTTCCTTGGAGACTACTGACACGACTTTCTTCCTGGGAAACAACCCTGATAAGCCACATGGATGCAAACAGACCTCTGCAGCTGGAAGAGCCACTTGGAGACCCCTGCCAGCACTGAGATGTTTACACCACTGGATCCAAAGGCATTCTACCCATCTGGCTTGTGATTGTCTTGCATTCAGTATCACTGCATCGGATACATAGTCTATTATCAGACTTGTGGTCTTGGACTGGACTGGGTTGCAATGTTTAGTAATGTACAATTACCTTTTCTTTAAAACTCTTACATACATATGCACGTTTATGAATTTCTCTGGTCTACCCAGACTAACACAAGGGAATACCCCCTCCCCCACCACTCCAAAAAAAAGAATTGCTGAGCAAAGTGGAGCTTTCATGGTATGCATTTATCCTGCTTGGCAAGAATCAAGCACTCCAGGGGTATTGCCTGGGAAGGTTTTCCCTAGTCACAGTGAATTTCTTCATAAAAGCAGTTTTACTCGAACCTTGATTTTCATGATAGCTGATTTAAGAGAACAGCTTTCGGCTGTTAAATTTTGTTTCCTGCTTGGGGAAAATGCAATAGAAATGGTTGTGGTGTTGAACACAGCTTATAAGGACAGCGCTATGGGGGAAAACAAGTGTACTAGTAGTTTTTCCTCATTTCACAAAAGGTGAAGTGTCAGTTGATGAGAAACCTCATTCTGGAAGTTCATCAGCTTCCTGAACAGATGAAAACGTTCACTCATAGGCATTTGGAGGTCATTCCCCCAGGTCAGACTGTTAATCAAGCTTTCTTTTTAAAGGTTCTGAAAAGATACTCAAACAGTGAGCAACAAAAAAGGCCTGATTTGTTGGCAGATTGCCACCACCACAATGCACCTGCTTGCACAGCCATCACAGTGTGCCAGTGTGGGGCAAAAACTGCATGCCTTTCTTGCCCCATACTTTACTCACCAGACCTAGCTGATTACTTTTTGTTTCCACAAATGAAGACGGATATGAAAAAGACAGCTATTTAAGGATATAGAAGAGGGAAAGAAAAAAATGAGGGAGGTGCTCTTAGCCATCCAGATAAGCTTAGAAAATGCTTCCAAGAATGTAGTCACAGCTGAGTACTTTGAAGGTGATAAGGTTGTTTTTTAAAAAAATTAAATACATAGCTTTGAAAATCAGAGCCTTTCAAAGTTATTTTCATTTATACTCTATGTAAATTTCAAAATCTCCATAGCTTAAATACAAACACACTTAAAATAATTACATGTGTTTGTTTTGAAGAAATGATTCCCACATAATCTCTTATCTACAACCTCAGTGATGATCACACCTCCAACTTTTAAGAAAAAGGGAAATTCATTCATCAAAAAGAGATCAGAAGGTCAAAAACACACAACCACCCAGTGGTGTAGTGGTTGTGTGTGGGAATGCGGCCCACTGGGTTGGAGGTTCAATTGCAGCTCCAGAGGAGCAAAGGCTGGGCCTCCTACCACCAGAGGGCAGTGATGACAAAAAAAAGAAACCACACAACCAAATTAAGATGAAGGGGCATAGGTGCATGAGACCCCAAATCCACCTGCACGGTTAATTGGATGGTCCTTCTCTAAAGGGACACACAGAGCAGATAGATGGATCCAGGGTATGGTCCGGCACTGAAAACCACCCAACTATGCTCTAGTTCTTTAAGATCTCCTCTCCTTACTATGATGGGCTTTATATGTTACTTCATTAATCATGTTAGATTTGCCTATGTTCGTTGTGTATTTAAGATTGCTTCAATATCTGGAAGTCAAGATCAATGAACCCTCTGGGTCAGTATCAGGAAAGAGGAAAGGGAAGGAGAGTCTAGCATTGATAACTGCATAACCCCACCTGATGGGATTGAACAATATCCATACTGGCATGTGTAAGGTATGTCAATAAAATGTGTAAGATATAGTAATAAAAAGTGTAAAAACTTTTGTTTCCTGAAATATACGATAGGGATGAAAATACTCTCAATTTCCTAAGGCTACTGTGAAGATTAAATGAATTATGTAACATATGAAGCACTAATATCAGCAAATAGAAAAATCTAGACTGTTAGCTAATGAAATTATTCAACAACTTCCTTCTAGCACATCTATACACTTATGTGCATCTGCACCAACTAATTGTCCTTGGCTTAGAACAAAGGTGATGAATTGCTTCCTACATAAACCATCTGTGCTTAGGAGATCCTATCTCTTCCAGCCTTACAGATGATCAAAAAGAGATTTCAGAAATTCAAAAACACACAACCACCCAGTGGCGTAGTGTTTGTGCATGGGACTGTGGGGCTTCCTAACTTCTTTATTTCTATCCTTTTCCTAGCAAGTGGCTCCTTCCAAGATGAAAAACTTGAGTTTTGATTCATTTGGAACTTCACAATAAAATCTTAAACAAAAATAGTGCCCACTTGGTAAAAAGAGTATTTTTACATACTAATTGTGATTCAAATCTGAACTCATCATCTCCCAATTTCTCTAGTCTCAAAAACCTTTGGTCAAATTTCCAATGGGAAAGTTTTTCAATTTTCAACATTTACCATGAAATGATTTGTCTCCTGTACAAATTAGAAAAACTTAATTATCCTGCAGTAACAGTAACTCCTGATTATCAGTCGCTGAAAACAATATTTATTTCCCACTTACCATATTTTTTGGACCGACCACAAGACACATCCATCCAGTTTTTAGAGCAGGAAAACAAGAATATGCTGAACCAAATAGCACCAGTACACTAAAATGTTCTGGGTTACACCTTTGGACCGTAAGATGCTCTCATTTTCCCCTCACTTGCGGAGGTGGGGAAGAGAAGTGCATCTTATGATCTGAAAAATAAGGTAAATATACCCACTGCATTCAGTAAGGTCTGTTTCACAAATTCCTATACAGGGCTATAGGCTGAGACCATTTTTTAAAAAATGCTGCTAGTCATAGCAACGAGGGCAAACTAGAGGAAAATTTTCCAACAGTTCTTAAATATTTAGATTTGGGTGTGTCACTTTCATGGAGCCTTGGTAGCACAGGAGTGATTAAACTGCTTCATACGGGTCAGCATACTTAGGTTTGAACTGACCTTACAGTCCATTTAGCCTGCAGCACCAGCCTGTTGCCTTTTAACAATTGGCAAGAATGTTGAGAAAATCCTTATCCATTGAAGAAGGTAAAGTCATCGTTGTGGAAAAGTTTAAGGGGTGATTTGTGAATAACCTGGAAGTTATCAGTCCAATGTTCAGCAGCAGCAGCGTTCCTTAGTATTAACCAAATTACCCAGCAAATCTATACCTACACTTGTAAACACTTTTAAAGTAGGGACTCAGATCTTTCTATAGCAATGTTCAATGCATTATTGTCAAAGCTCAAAAGATGAAACCAAAACGTGCACGACTGGAAAAATAAAAGCTACGGTGTGTATGCACACGGAGAGAATACCAATCCTAAAGGCAAATGAAATCTAGCACGTTACAATGTGGGTGAACATTAAACATTTTTGAGTGAAGTATATTGCAAAAGAATAAAACTTATATGACCTTGCTCACATAGACAGAGCCGGCATAGGCACACGGAGAGAGCTGAGCTTACTGGTAGTTACAAAGGACGGAAAGTGGTGCTGTGTATGTGTGTTTAGGAAGCATCGAGTTTCTCCTTATGGTGATTAAAAGTTGACAATGGATACTGGTTAATGGTTGCATAGCATGATTAATGTTGTTATCACTAAATTAGATACATGAAAAATACAGATGTGTCTGTGTCACACAAACTACTCACTATAAAAAGCCATCAATGATAGTTTAGATCATTCTGAAAATATTGTTGATGGTTTTGAATGGTTTAGAAGCTCTTTAGTGGATAGGCACCCCTTCTCACCCCACCCCTACCCCCGAAGAATTTACTTCACAGGATAGCACTGAAGCTGCAGCTCAGAGGGAGGGGGACAGTGTCAAGCACCTCCTGGCCCACCAAACCCTGAGGACGAGGTCCCTGCTCAGAGCAGTCAATGCAAAAAAAATGCCCATATGGCTAGCCCCACTACAAGGCGCATCCCTCACTGACCCAAAATCCTACAGGGTCAACACTGGAGTGTGGGAACTGCACCCTATCTGACCCCACCACACCAAGGGAAAACACTGAGAGCATGTAAAAGAATAGCAAGGGGAGAAGAGCAAGCAAGTGCCTCGGGAATACCAAAGAGAGACTTTGGGGCTAAAGGTCAACAAATAGACCTTAAACTATCTACCACCACCTCCCCAAAGTAATTTTTATATAAATTGGGGGAGGGAGGTACGTAAAGATATATGTTAAAATCTCTTTAACATCAAAGATTGATGTTTAAAATGCAAAAACAATTAGGTTCTTTTAATTTTTTTCCCAATGAGGTTCTTTTATAGAAATCTTATGATACATCTTTACTTAGTACTCGATGCACTAAGACTGATTTTCAAGTGTAAGCTGTCATATCAAACCTCTAGTTTTAAAATCTATTATTCCCCCTTATCAACATTCTCAAAGTAAACAAAAAGAAATTATACACCGAAAAAAATTGTCAGGATTTTCTAAAGGAAAAATGCTCCCCCAAAATGTAAGCTTTCGAAAATGCTCTGGATCAAAACAAAATACTCAAATATAATAAATATTGAGAAACTCCTTTAAAAAAAGAACTTGAAGGCACCTTGAGGTACTGCTTTGGTCAAAACTAACTGGTTAAAAAATTGTGGCAATAAAGTTTTCAACAGGGTAGCTATGCTTAAATTTGATGTTACTTTCTCATAAACGTAATTTGAGACCTTGTTACAAAATGTAGGGCTCTACCTTTAATGCTGAAATTATATTAAATTGAAATGACAACTGTGCATTTAAGAATACAGCATCAATTATGCTCTCATTGATAATGCTTGAACAAACTACAATTCTTATTATAAAGTTCATTATGAAAATTTACACTGGTGAAGCTTCCTGGAGGGGGGTGGGTGAGGAGAGGGAGGGGAACTATGAGGGAGGAGCAGAAGATACCAAAGGGCTCAAGTAGAAAGCAAGAATAACGGTGGCACAAATTACAAATGTGCTTGACATAATGAATGCATGCACTGTGGTGATTGTACGAGCCCCCAATAAAATGATTTTTTAAATTTACACAGGCTTTCAAAAAATCAAAGCCTAACACGCATTAACTAATTTTACTTTAAGCTGGTTACTCTACTGGTGTATTATCATTTGAAAGCTCCCATTGATCTTGTGTACCATATACTTACCATAGGACTCATTCAAGTATGAGGATATAATTAAGGCCATGTGGATTGCAACACAAAACTAAGGCAGAAACACCATGTTAGAAAACAACTTTACGTGCTTCTATACCATATACAATCACTGTGAAAAGCAGGCTGATAGAGCACTATGGATGCAGTGTAGCAACAATTAAACATACAGCTTTCCTCTAGTTCTTAAATGTCCCCGTGTCCCCCCCACCCACCCCTGACCCCACTATCATGATCCCAATTCTACCTTACAAATCCAGCTAGATCAGAGGATGTACATTGGTAGATAGAAACTAGAAACAATGGGAATTCAGAGCAGATGATCCCTTCAGGACCAGTGGGGATAGTAAAGGGTGGGCTAGAAAAGGGAACCTGATTACAAGGATTTACATATAACCCCCTCCTAGGAGCACAGAAAACAGAAAAGTGGGTGAAGGGAGACTTGGACAGTGTGAGACATGACAAAACAATAATTTATAAACTATCAAGGGGCAGGAAGGGAGGGGGAAATGAGCTCAAACCAGGAGTTCAAGGAGAAAGCAACTATTTTTACAATGACTGGAATAAATGTACTTGACACAATGGATGCATGTATGGATTGTGATGAGTTGTACAAGCTCCCAAAAAGTTACAGTCCCAAGGGTTCAAATAAAAAGTTTAGAAAATGAGGATGGCAATATATATAAGTATGCTTGATACAGGTTGAGCCCTGGTGGCGTAGTGGTTGTGCATGGGCCTGCGGCCCACTGGGATGGAGGTTCAATTCCAGCAGAGACTCCACAGGAGCAAAGGCTGGGCCCCCTATTCCCACCACCAGAGGGCAGTGATGCCCCCCCCAAAAAAAACAAAAAAAATATGCTTGATAAAACTGATGTATGGAATGTTATGAGATCTGTAAGAGCACCCAATAATATGATTTTAAAAAGAATAATAATACTGCCCTAGGAACAAATCTGGGCTCCAAGTACTAGTCTAACCAGCTCACAAATTCCTTATAATATAATCATGGATCAGATATACTTAAGTCAGGAAATACGGAAAACAAAAAGGATAAAAAACATCAATTTTTTTTAATTGTTGCGTTTTTTAAGGCTAGCGTCTCATATTCATTAGAAAAGACTAAACATCCTAATCTTTAAAAATACAAAGCTCTTCAGACTATTTTTTAAAAGTCGGAGCATTGAACTGCAAAATCTCCATCAGGTCACGAGACTCTTACATATCAACAGTAAAAAATAAGTCAGCAAAAAATTTTCTGATGAAAAGTTTTTCTTCTGCAATATTTTTGAAGAAAATATTCTACCATGAAACCCACAAACAAACCAGTCCTCTTTTAAAAAGGAAGCCAACTTTAAAGGGGTGTATGATTGATTTAACTCCCTTTTCAGAAAACAGACCATACCTATAAGAGGGCTTCAAATAACTTTTAAAAATTCCTTTATCACTATTCCATTGCTCTGTGAACTTTTTCAAGCTCTGAACATGCATCTTTTGGTAAATCTTCAGGCCCAGTTTTTTCTACACAAATACATATTCATATCACATCAACAGGAATCTACCAAAACTAAGAATTTCTATTTTCTCTTAAAGAACTTACACAGTATTAAAATTATTTAGAGGGAGAAAGAATTGTAAGTGGAAAGACTCAGCTATTTAATTTCTGGAACCTCATTTCCTCCATACTTTTTATTTTATTTTAAAAGTTAACACTTTTGTTAATTGTATATTCCTAGCAAAATTCAAATAATAAACAATAAAGCATGCTTTACATACTTGCAGCAAGTGTTTCTTTTTAAGAATATATGCATAATTTAAAACATTTTATTAAAAGGCAAAGGGGAAATATGTTTACACTCAAAGGATTACTGACATGATTATCAATGCTTTCAATGAAAGTATAACAAATCTTAAAATATGTATTGAGAGTTAAATTCTTCCCATCTTAATTTCATAAGAAACTCAGAAGTAATAATGTGGGTCCACTTTATGGAAGATTTATATATGAAAGGCAAGTTTATTAGAAAAATAAACAGCTTTAAATTTTACAATATTTTCCACTTCAAGATTTTCTTAGATAAAGTAGATGTGCTCATATGGTTAAACATGATCTGATTTACAAAGTCTCCTTTAGTCCTATTTATAGAAACAAAATACAAAACAGATGAAATACTGGGCTATTAGTAACTATTAAGAAATAAAATGTAAAATTTAGGAGGGAAAGGACCATGAATTCCAGGCATCTAGGATGGCAATGAATATTGTAACTTAAATTTTAATTTTCACTGATTTTCAGTATAGTGGCTTATTCTCCAAGATTAACACTACCATAAGAAAATCCAAGTTATGTGTTCTAAATGCATTTTGCCAAAAAGTTTATCAACTAGACTGTGTCAGCAAACTTTAGAAGTCAATTAGTAAGTATTTTAGAATTAATACTCACTACTCAACTCTGCCACTACTAACAGAAACCTTTTATAGACATGTAAATTAATGAGTATGCTTATAGGCTGCAATTCACTTGATGCAAACTAAATGATGAATTTCAAATAAGAGATTGGTTATTTCAATTGCCCAATTATATATATGTATATATCATACTTTGGGGATAGGAAGAACAATATGAGAAGATATCCATAAATAAACACTACAAATTTAAAATTTCACACTATTTTCTTAATCATAACTGGATGTATATAGTAATTTATAAAATAGCTCATTTAATTCCACATCCTCTCTGGTGTGTTAAAAATAGTAAGGAATCAAAGGCAAATAAGCAGTAAAAGTTCTTGAATACTAGAGGCCAATCAATAACCATGAAATCTGGTTTTGAAGTACAGGGATAAAAGTAATTTACTCATGTGCCCCTAAAGAAAGCACCAGATGTATAATTTCAGAAGTCACTTTAAAATTTAATTGAATTGCTACCATATTGAAACTAAATGTGATTTGCTGTTTTATTAGAAAAAATACTTAGGCAAGGTCTACAATCATCCGTCAATTAAGAATGACAAGAACATGAAGCAATAAAATAAAAATACAAGTACAAACTATAAATCTGAAATATTTCTATTTGGCAATTTCATAACAAGTCAAAATTAAAAACCAAACAAACAAAAACACCAAAAAAACAAACACCAAAAAAGCAAAGGAGATTGCAGAGAACTTTTTAGATACAGGATAAGCAATGATGAAGTGCTTGAGAAAAAACAAAATAAAACCACACTTTCTTTTTTAAATAAAATCACATTTGCTACAGATCACATGGATAATACCCTTATTAAACAACCATTCCAGAATGTCTTATAGTAGCAGTGCTTGAATTTGCACTTATTAAATTTTACGGCTCATTCCATGTATATACCTCTTTAACCCTTTGAACAAATAAATTCTCCCATAATTAAAAAAAAATCTTTTTTAAAGCAAGTGAGAAATGACTTATGTATTGTATGGAGTTCTTCCCATTTTGGAACCAAAGACTTTGTTCTATATCTTTGTCTATTGTTTCTTTAAAAAATTTAGTGTAAAAACTGCTGGTTTTTATATTTATTGTAGTAAAGTGAAAACTCCTCAATCAGGAGCATTTTCTGCAGTTTGACTGCATATAACAACATACTTTATAATATGTTCTTCCAACAGTTAAGGAAATAAGTGATTTCACGGTCACTGTCAGAAATGAGTGCCATAATTCTATTATGGGTACAGGTCCTCCCTCAAAGACTTTCTGGAAGGATGTTCAATGTGATTTGTTCTTATAGATATTAACAGTAGTACATAGTCCTTTAAGTCTGCAAAAAGACATTTATTGTTAAAGAAGGTGCTTTATTAACAATTCCTCTGGCAGCACTAGTGAATTACAATATCCTTCAATATTATTTCTACCATAATATATACATTTTCATGCCTCTAGAAAAAACATCTACAGTACATCTCATAATATAAAAATATATTACAAATCTGCTGAAGTATTTACAAGCAATGTACTATTATCTCTATGCAACATTCGTTTGATACAATACTAACAAGTTACACATATTTCCATTTCTGTAAGTTAAAAAAACCCATATGGCTTCTTGCTTACCAAGCAAGAAAGTGATTTTATTTTTCTTTTCAAAACCAACTTTGGTGCATAAAAGATTCAGTTTGAAGATACTTTAAAAAAAATACAATTTTTTTTTTTTTACATTAAGAAAAACAACTCAAAAACCAAATGCTTTCCTCAGGAAGGGAGGGGGGGATTAGTCTTATATAGGCTAAAATGTAAATATGAGGATTATTCAAATCATTTGAAATAGAGGTTTTTAAAAAACCGTTAACAGATTATTTTATAGGCAAATATTAACATACTATACTCCATGAGAAAACCCTAATCCTGAAAGGGGAGCCACCAGACATACTGCAACACTCTTAACAGTAATTCTCAGCCCTAATTTGATAGACAAATTTTTAGTTGATTGCAAATGTCGTTCATTGTTTGCTTAAATACAAACTGAACATTTTTCTTATCAGTTCTGCAAAAGAACACATATGGCAACCAATCACATCTATTTATCATAATTGAAAGGTAAATTATCTCTCAATGATTTTCATTGTCTAAATACTTCTTAATACGATTTCAAATGAATAGACACCCTAAAGTCAATTTTCCTGACAGTGCTTTTGGTATTTTTAAGGATACGTGTTAGATTCTTTTCCTTTTTCCCATATAGTGTGATCACTAAAGAGGGAAAAAGCAGCTTAAAGCAGCAAGCATGCAAAGCCTTTAAGAAGTTGTTCCACTAAGTTGCCAAAAGAGTGTTTGCTCAGTCTCCCATAGTACCATTCCATGAAAATGTGGATATACAGAAATATATTAATATATTCCACAGAAGAATCTACTTCATTCACAGAATGTTTATACTAAGCATAAATATTATTCTAGATACTGGATTAAAAAGGGGGGAAAGGTTTGTCTCTAATGTGCAACTTTTCCTAAACCCATTGTCAGTGACTAAGACTGCAGGTGTCCCCGCTTGTTTGCTCTTTTATGTATTGGTTACGTTTTACCTCTTCAACCTCTTCTGTGGCATTGTTCTAGGGGAAAAAAGAAAATAGAAGTTAATTATTCAGTTGAAATCCAGCACACCGAGCACTTTAAGATATCAAAATATTTTGTGATGGGGGCTGAGCCCCAGTGGTGTAGTGGTTGTGCACGGGACTGCAGCCCACTGGGATGGAGGTTCAATTCCAGCTCATAGAAGCAAAGGCTGGGTCTCCTACTCCCACCACCTGAAGGCAGTGATGCCTAATAATTTTTTATTTATTTATTTTTTTTAAGGCATCACTGCCCTCAGGTGGTGGGAGTAGGAGGCCCAGCCTTTGCTCCTGGGAGCCGGAATTGAACCTCCAACTCAGTGGGTCGCAGTTCCGCGCACAACCACTACGCCACCGGGGCTCAGCCCGCCTAATAAAATAATTTTTAAAAAACTTTAAAAAAATATTTTGTGATGTAGGAAGTATAGCTTTCTTCTATTTTCATTAAACTATTTCCAAAGTGTTCTCACATAATGGATTTAACTTAATTCTACAATTTCTGATGATACTTTTTTAAGATAACCTGCTACTATGCTTTTAAAAAAGAAAATTCTTGGGTTTAACATTAAGCATTTATTAAACAAGTAGTACTATAAATGATCCCTACAGGTGGCATAAATACTTTGTGCTCAACTGTTAACCCAAAAATTGGTACTGTGAAAGAGGGGCTTTCCAGTGTACGTCCATTGAGATCACAACCAAGAAATTCCCTAGGGAACAATTCTACTCTGTAATACATGGAGCCATCAACAGTCAGAATCCACTGATGGTTAACTTATAACACTATTTTTAAAGCTAATATTTAAATACTAATAATTGTGTTTTGTTCAATCTCATTTTTAAGATACTGTATTTCCACATTTAAAAAACTCACAGAGGTAAGGTACTCAAGCATATACATATGCACAGGAAACTAATGATGGAAGAGATTACATGGTTTGCAAAAATGTTTTTGCAGGTGTGTTGCTTACATAGACACAGTAAATCTATTTCTGAAAGGCTTGTTGTGCATGTAGCAAAATATTTGTTCTAGGGCTGAGCCCCGGTGGCGTAGTGGTTATGTGCGGGACTGCAGCTCACTGGGATGTAGGTTCAATTCCAGCAGAGGGGCTGGGCCTCCTACTCCCACCACCAGAGAGCAGTGATGCCCCCAAAAAAATTTGTTCTAAAAGTTCAAATAGGTTCAAAAGCAAACCCTAAAAATTCATTAGCACTAATTTAAAAACAAAGCTTTTTTTTAAATAGAGAAAGTTAGTTGCAATTTTTCTGTTTATGGTAGTATGTTGTCCTTGGTTTTCTCTTCAGTTGTTTTACCATTCTCTATATATTTGTTAATTTCATGAAAAATCCACATCATCCCAGTAAGAATACATTTTATTGCTTTCTGCACTTTTCACCAAACGACATTAAAATTTTTTCTTTTCTTTTTTGAACAGAGCAACTCAGGTGTCAATATTTCTGAATGCTAACACTATTAAATATTCTGATTTTTTTTTTTTTAGAAAACAGCTCCAATTCCAGAATCCCACCATAGAGATGAGCATTATGAAGTGAACACACATCCAGAATATTTAATTGCTATAAAATCACACAATAGCTATAGTATCTTTATGACTACTGAAACTTGCATTTTGAAATTATTCTGTGTCATTTGTCTAACCTATTTCAAGGTAAAATATGTATTACATGAAAATTTACTTTTTAAATGCATAGAAATTAAAAGTCCACTAACAGTAGCTTTCAAAACCAAGTTTCACCCTCCAAATCATTCTAGTGTCCATCATTTGCATAAAACATTATAGAACTTTTCTGTGTAACCTTAGTTAAGATATTTAATTACTTGCCCCCGTTTTCCAATCTGTAAAACACTGATGGGGGAATAACAACACATAACAGGGCTGACAAAAGATGATAAAGTATATAGAAAACTCAGCAAAGTGAACTGACACTCAGAATGTCTTTTCTCTACCCCCTTCCCAGCACTTCATAAGCTAAGCACACTAAAACAAAGGATCAGATTAAAAACCAACAGATAAAAACCCTGGACTACTTATTTCCTAAGGGTACCTAGAAAAAAAATTTTAAAGGCTCTTTTTAACAGTTTGGGTTGAATGCAAATTTTTAAAGAGTCAATCACGTAACTGGTATTTTAGAAAGTGTGATATATTCTTATTCACAATATGACCAAGTCTAAGACTATAAAACTGAAATAAAACTTTAGAAAAAAATACTGTCTTTCAGAATTCAAGCACACTAAAGCATCAGAACAAAAGATATCCTTGATATTGAAATTGTGGAGTTAATATAAGTACCAATCTCATATCCAAATTTAAGAAAGATTAAACCATCAAAGTCAAGGTTACATTACCTGTATATGTTTGGATCCAAAAGCAAGGCAGTATCTTTGGGTAGCTTTGATAAATGAACTACTTTAGTTTTCAATTGATGTCGTTCACTTTCATTCACCCATACATCAGGCAGACTGTAAATTAAAAAAGATAATTTATTCACCTCCAAAATTGGCAAATGCACAATTATAACCAAGTGGATCAGCAGGTTTTTTAAACAATGTACTTAAAAATGATGATTTGACAAAAATAATACCCGCTGGGGAAACTGGTATATTGTATAAAATACCTTTGTGTTCAAAAATGTTTAACAATTCCAATAAATGAGTGCCACAAAAGGATGACTGTGCATTAATACAACAAAACATCAACACCACTACTCTGTAATAGATTCTACCTCTTAGAATTCTTTCTAGATCTCCTGACACTGTTTAAGTCTTTATTGGAATGCATAGGCCCATCTCCTTCTCAAGGAACAATTGATCTTGGCCTTACTGAGTTGATTCTTAATCTACAACACAACAAGGGTTGGGTTTTTTGATACTCATAGATCATTAAAAATTCTTTTTAAAAAAACCTTAAAATTATCCCATCTCAGAAACAAGTAAAAATTGTTTCAACAAGCTTATTACCAAAAAGTTAACATTTTGAAACATTTTCCTTGCGCCAGGCACTCAAGGGCTTTTTCACAAGTTATCTCTTTAGTTCTCAAATTATGCAATGTCTTAGGGTTTCCCTTCAGCAATAATTTTTATTTATAACCACACTTAGTGTTTAACCTTTTAATAAAAATACTAGATTCATCTATTAAGTATATATTACTTCAAATACTTACATGTCTTCAGGCATCCAATGAAGCAAAAGTTTAATCTTTCCAGAATCCTCCTTTCTCTTAGCTATTACCTATCAATGATATGAAAGGGTAAAACATTTTAATGCACCATTTAAAAGGACCTGTAGATCATAACCAAGGACTTTAAGTATTCATATCTTGATCAGAAATTCACCCCAATATGCTCTGCTTTGTCAGTACTTACAATTCTGACAAAATTGAAAGCTCCCCTGAAGGAGCACTGTATCCTTTGCACATTTGCACCTTACCATCTATAGCATAATTTGGCTTAAATAGTAATCTAAGTAAAAAGTAATTTGAAATCTATCATAAAAAAATAAATCTGAGGTTCAAATCCAGCAGCAAGGTTGGGCCTCCTACTCCCACCACCAGAGGGAAGTGATGCCCCACCAAAAAAATAAATCTGAATTCAGGAAACCTTGAAGAGTTCAAAGGTTCTCCATAAACAAATTAGAGCACCAGTTGAAAAAGCATAATCAAACATCCAAGCACATAGATTTACTCTGGTCAAACAGAGTACTATTCCCATCCAAGAGGTTTAGGCCTCTGATCTTCTGGATCTCTCCCAGTCCTCACACTTAGTCTTTATTCAATACCCAAATTATCTAGTTACCAAATTTAAAATCACAACCCCAACTATAACACTTAAAAGGTTCACTTAAGCTCTCAGTGCAGGGATAGTCTTAGTATAATGCACAAAGCTCTACATAAGCTGGTCTTCCAACCTCATTTTTTTCCTTCAATTTTTTTTGCTTTGAACTCTTCCAGCCACATATTGAAGAAGTTTTCTAAACTAAGAAACACGTAAAAGAACCTTTCTTATCTGACGAACAAATTATGGATCAAGCAACACCACCCAGGCTCTCTTGTATTGGGAATGGGTATTAATGTTCTAGAAAAAGGAATGATTATATAATCTACAATGCACCCAGCACCAAAGCAAAATTAACCCCATCCTTACAACTAAATGAGCATTCTAAACAAAAGCAAATTTTTTTCTATCCTCATTTTTAAACATTTATTTAAAACCATTACTTAAATATCATTATTTAAATGTTAAATCCAAGACTGCATTGAAATTTAATAAAATCTCAAAATCAGATCTGGAGATGGTAACGCAAAGAAGCTCTCTAAGGAAAAACAAAATAAGCTATAAAAACAATGTAAATCAATAAGCCAGCAAGCTAAGTACCGCATACACATGAGTATAAACTGAAGCAAATATCTGCGGAGGTACCTAATTTTACCACAAAACTGGATTAAAATGTGCTGGCAAACTCTGCTTACACTCGAGTATATACAGTAACTGATTACTAGGATTCTGCTGACCTCTTCTGGAGAAGCTGTGAAAACTTTTTTTTTCTATTTGAAAAAATAAGACATCCTAAGGACTCATCAGTATTTCCTAAGAAAGTGGTTTGAGGATCATAAATTTCAAATGTGCAGTTAAGTACTGAATATATTTACTACTTGCTGTTAACTACTGTCTCCATCTAAAATCTTCCCAGTCGTGGGATTTGAAGAAACATGGTTACCTTGGTTCCTTCTTTTCTATGGAGTCGATAAAAGATTTTTTTACAATATGGAGGGTTCTTCATTCCTCAGCAAAATGGTTCTTCCGATAGCATTTCGCCTGAGGTTCTTTTTGCTTAATTTTTTCTCCTCCTTTCTTTTCAGCTACTTTTCCTTTCCAATATTCAGCTTTTTAATTTGTGCCATATGTAAGTTTTTTTAATTGTTTTTTTTTTTGGGGGGGGGGGGGGGCATCACTGCTCTCCGGTGGTGGGAGTAGGAGGCCCAGCCCCACTGCTGGAATTGAACCTCCGTCCCAGTGGGCCGCAGTACCGCGCACAACCACTACACCACCGGGACTCAGCCCCATATGTAAGTTTATAATAAAGAATTTCAAATAAATTATGGGAAAAGTGGTACTGAAGGCTAATGAAATTGTCTGAGGCCCCTGCACATATGTAGTTACCAAGTTCTTATGTACTCTGAAATATTTTCTACAGCTACAAAAATCATCTTTATAGATATAATGACTGGGTAATTTCTCAAATTTATTTAATCTAATAACAATTTTTCTATTCTTCCTAAATGAATCTAAAGATTTCATCACAAGCAGCAGCTCTGATGAAGTATTAGGAAAAGAGTACTGCTTCACTATTCCACTCACTTTGCCATCACCACTGCTTCCTTACATGCAGATAGTACATGCTCAGATTGTGTATTACTTATAATTTCATCAGATTGTGTACTACTTAAAATCATTAAATATTAGCGGCCCTACTTTCAGTCCTATGACTTTCTTTTGTGTCTACATTCAATTTCTGGGTTCTCATCTAGTCTCATATCCTAATACCATCAAAATGTTCAAATCAAAATGTTCGGGCTGAGCCCCGGTGGCGTAGTGGTAGTGCGCGGGACTGCAGCCCACTGGGACGGAGGTTCAATTCCAGCAGTGGGGCTGGGCCTCCTACTCCCACCACCGGAGAGCAGTGATGCCAAAAAAAAAAAAAAAAGCTCAAACTCTCATTCCAACCTATTGCCCACATCTCTCTTCTAAACTCCAAATTCTTCTTCTATCCACATGCCTATGTCAAAGCCACCGACCTCTACTGTATCTACATTTGAGTTTGATATCCTTCGTTCACCTACTTACTGCGGTCTTCTCTCCTATCTGTTAATGGCAACTACATTCTCAACATTTGCTCAGCCAAAAAGCTGGAAGACATCTTTTCTCAATTTCAAATCTGACATCTATCAATAAATCTTATCGGCACTGTCGTCAAAGGGTATACAGAATCTGACCACTTCTTATGTTCTTCACTATAACCGTCCTAGTCCTGGTACATGGGAAAGGTTAATGCTCCTTTTCTTCAATACATAATGCCAACAAACTGATTTATGACTCGATTCCACTGACCCAATTCCATCGCAAATCAACAGTGGTGGAACTAGAATACCTTTGTCTTTCAGTATTGGAAAGATGACACATAAGCAACTGCAAACAAACATGTAAGAATGACAACAGAATACAAGCTGCACATCACTGTAGTACATGCTACACCAGAGTAAGAGAGCAGATCAGTGGGTTTTCCAGAACAGGGAGTGGAAGTAGGAGAAAATGTAAAGCTACCAAGAAACTTTTTGAGAGTGACAGAAACATTCTGCATCTTAACTCCGCTGGAGTTTTCAAGAGTGACTACAGGCATGTCTATGAGAGGGTTTTCAAAAGATTTATGGCATTTTCATTCCCTTTTCCCACATTTAAAGTGTACTATTATTTTTTTAATTGCTGCTGTTTATATATAACTATATCTTTTTTAAAAAACACGAAACCAAACCATGCCTACTCAAACTCCTTCAGTGGCTTCTAATCACGAACAGAATTAAAGCCAAAGTCTGATATTTTCTTTCAAATACTTGCTGCTTTTTTAAACACACCATGTATATTGCCACCTCAGACTAATATACTTATGTTCTAAAACTGATGACAGCACAACTCTTCTTGATGTGACTAAACTACTGAACTGCATGATGAGAATTACATGTCAATAAAACAATTAAAAAGAAAAATATTGTACTTAATATTTCTCCTGCCTAAATTGCTCATATTGCTCATAAATTAGGGTAGGAATTTTTGTTTTCATGTTTTGTTCACTGATATACTATCAATACCAACTGTATATAATGATTAAACAAATGATCAAAATAGCCCTGTCGAAAAATGGGTGCTTAAGCAAATGTGGTGAAGAGAGCAACTGGTGTTTGGCTATCAAAAGATAAAGCATTTGGGGTCTTAAAGGCTTGAAGTTAAACAAGCAGCCATAAGGCCACATGGAAAAAGCACTGCAACTTGTGTGATCATGAGATGTCGACGGGATCTGGTGTCAGCACCAAAACAAACAACTATATTGAAGGGAACAAGGGGGGGTTAGAGTAGAGACCCAAAGCACATCTGTAGGCAATTGGATACACACACAGGTTGTAAGGAATGGATGAATCAACCAGGGTGTAATATAGCATTGATAAAAACGCACGTCATTCCTCGAGTTCCTAAATACTTCCCCCCTCCCTGCACTACCATGACCCAGTGCTACCTTACAAATCTGGCCAGACCAGAAAACACACATTGGTACAGATGACAGTTCAGAACACATGGAATTCAGAACAAATAAACCCCTCAATAACAATAGTGAGAATAGAGATATCATGATGGTAATGGAGGGAGAAGGTAGAGAGAGAACCCATCACAAGGTGGATATATAGTCTCTCCCCGCCCCCTGCCTCCGCAACTCAAAAGAGACAAATAACAGAAATGTGGTTGAAGGGAGACTACAGACAGTGTAAAGTAGGAAATAACAGTAAATATTTGATCAAGGATTCATGCAGGTACAAGGGTGGATGAGGGAGAAAAAAAAATTGAAGCTTATACAAAGGGTTCAAGTAGAAAATGTTTTGGAAATGATGATGACAACATGTACCAATATGCTTGATACAAATGATGTTTGGAATGTTATAAGAGCCCCCAAAAAATAATTTTTCAAAAAATAGCCCTCACTCTTAGGTGATCAAATTTAAATAGTTTTACTGAAACATAATCCACATGTACAATTCAATAGTTCAATCATATTATGAGTTGTACAATTATTACCATAATTAAATCTCACTGGACTTCATAAAAAATGCAATGACAGAATAAACATATCTTATCAAAAACTTCAAAAAAAAAATGTAAACCATCACCGTTTCAAGACCCTAATGTTGCTGAATCCTACCAACTCTCAAAGCGGCTATCTTCATTCTCTTATTTTTAACTCCTATAATTTTCTTTCCAACTCCATAGATGGATATCCATCTTTACACAAAATTTTCTGCATTCTTGATATGTACCTTTCTTCAAATGCAAGAAAACACCTCTTTTGATTCCATATCATGAATTCTATTTTCTCCTCAAACATACCATCTTTTACCTCTGACGTATCAATAACATCAATAATTCTACCCTCTGTATTAAACAAAAGCTACCTGAAGTTCACAGATAATTAACTATTGGTCTATTTTCTGATATTCTTTTAAGACCAAACTTTTCAATTTAAATGGAAGTTCTTAACTAGGAATCTATGAATAAGTTGAGGGTAATAGCTCATAGCATCTAGAAAATGGTAATATCCACCTACTGCAACCATACTAGCTTTGACATATTGGAAAAAGACACTAACTTCCCACGCCTTTAGTTATTGCATCTGAAATATCTGAGTCAGACTTCAGGCTACAGTAGTGTCTATGTGATGATTTAAAGTCTTCCAATTTAAGTTTATCATGTTACCTCTAATGACTGATCTCATTTTATTCTCAAACATTATCAGTCATGCCTCCATTTAAATGTAGTCCATAAAACAAAAATCTGTTAATTTTTTTACGTGGCTCAGTCAATGGGTCTTATAAATTAGGTTTCCTAGAGCTCAGTCCAACACAGAATGATATTTTATATTTCACTACAAGATTTCCCTTTTGTGGTGGTTAACCACAAAAACACCAAAAGATTGTCTCTCTTTAAGATGAAAGCCTACCTACATATCATACTGCTGTACAACAGCAGGCAATAATCACCTTTGTCTTTACTACAGCACTAACTAAGATGAACCAAATAGATGAGAAATCAGTAAGGAGATCAATCAAGGTAAATGTGTACAAGAAATAGAGCAAGTAAATGTAAAAAAATTTCCTAATTGGGAGGAAAATTTATATAGGTAGGAGGGGTCAAAACAGAACTTGAAACCAAGAGCAAGACACTGTTATCAATATTGATCTTTTGTGTTTCAATTCTCATGCATTTTTGTCAGAATATTAAAAAAACTGGATATATTACATATTTCAACAGCCAGAGTTAACAATCTCTATTCCAGGAATATAAGTAACTATGAGTCTGGTCTATAACTTATCTAGGCCAAACTAGATCAATTGAAGTATAACTTGATAATAAAGTAACTAAAGATCATGGAAAGTAGAACAATTCCCTATTAACTCTTCTTTTTTTTTTCGGGGGGGGGGGGGGGCGGGGGGGGCACATCACTGCCCTCTGGTGGGAGTGGGAGGCCCAGTCTTACTCCTGGAGAGCTGCTGCTGGATTTGAACCACCGTACCAGTGGGCTGCAGTCTCGCACTCAATGACTACGCCACCGGGGCTCAGCCCCTCCCCTATTAACTCTTAGCTCATGATTTATTACTCAAAGTTTACACTCTATCTTCTTTATGCTCAATAGCATAGGCATTCAGCATGTAAGCTATAATATATACATCAGTCATGAAGGTCGACAAAGCATCTCCGAGTTCTAAAGTGATGGACAAGATTGCCATACTTAATGTTTACAATCTTTACGTGTATGTTTTCAAGTAGGGTGGGAGGTACACGGACACCAGATTCACATGGGGGTGTAACTTTTTATAGCTAGAAAGAATCTAATGTTTCTATTTTGCACACGAAGGCAGTCAGAAAAGACACTTAAATTTGAGATAATAGCCTGTAATGTGGAAATATACCTGAGCAGCTTCAACTAAAAGCTGAAACATTAAAATTTATCAAAAATGTACATGTGGGAAATATTTGCTTTGCAACCAGTACAAGTAGTTTTTTTAAAATATTGATAAAGGCTTAAGAACTTTGCTAAAAAATAATTTATCTTTAAGATTAGAAGCAATTTAGAAATATGACTGAGTTAAAGTACGCATTTTCTTACAACTCTATATATAGAGACAGAAGGGAAGGGAGAGCCTGTTTTTTGGGGGAAGAAAGAATACTTACAGTACTATGAAAAACAACACTGTGCCCCTTCCCTAAACTTTCTATGTGAGCTGAGAGGTTAAAGCATATGGCTCGATGTCTGATCGCATCCAGTGTTTGTGCATCGAAGAAATCATGTGGCCGTGCTAAAGTCAAAGCAAAAGAGATAAAGAATATTTAGAAAAACAACCTGCAAAATAGTCTATTTTTTACAAAAATAATAGAAATAATCGATTAGCAAATATCTGTCTAGATATTCTTTGCTTTCAAAACTAAGTGTAGATTTAAAGACAAAAACGTATTAAAGCGGAATCCCATACCTAGTGAATTTTGCCCCATGGGCAAATGAGTTTCTAATCTCAAACGCCGTGAAATCTACAATTTAGTGGCTATCTTTTCATATAATTTTAGCTTTGTTTCAGTATCTCTCCTGAACAACACTCCTCCACTTCAAACAGTATGAACTCCTTCTTTTGTGTGGCATACTGGAATCACAAACTCAACCAGGCCAAATGTATGTAATGCATCTCATGAGCATTCTATATTAATTTGTACCTGAAGTTTTATAAACTTGACAAAGTGCCAATATCAGTTACTTTGACAAATATTTTTAACAGGGTCTTAAACTATTCATAAATATTTAAATGCCAATACTCACAAAAATTCTTTTGATTTCCTACTCTACTGGTTACCAGTGGTATATGACTATGAGCAAACTGCTTACCTTATGAAATAAGCCATTTCCTTATTTACAAAATGGAAATATCCTAACATCTATAGATTGTTATGATTAAATAAAGCAAATAAATTCGGAAAACTGCTTGAAAATCATACAGCTCTTTCATATTGAGGTCAAACATCTTTCTAAAATAGATGAATTTCAAAAAGAAAAAAACTAAAAAAATTAGATTAGGAAATCTTTTAGCATGATTACAACAAAGCTACACAATGTTTCAAACAGCTTTGAACATTTTTTTTCTAGCTCCAATGTTCATCCCAATTAACATAACAAATTGTGGCATTCTTCTTACTAATAAACCATTGCTGAAAATCTAATTAGTTGATCTTTGTGGCGGTCATGTGCTTATGTTAATTTTATAATTGAAATGTATGGGGTGGAGTCTGGCCTGTTAATCAGGAGAAAGCCATTGAGTAGACGATTAGGCCTCTATGTGGGCATGGCTTTCACCTGAGACTCCAGGGAAATCTCGCGATATTTCCCTCGTGAAGATGAGAAGCTATTTTCTCCAGTTGTTGGGAGTTATTTGAGAGATGATTAAACACCGGCAACACAGAATGGCGGCGGCTGGGAGCCTGGAGTAGTCAGTGTAGAGACCACACGGCTTAGCCCTGATGAAGACAGACCTCTGAAGCTGGAGTGGCATGCTGTTAATGGACCTGAGCCCTGGAAGCGAGGAGCCATGGGGAGACCCCTGCCAGAGCCAGAATTCTGTACCCACTGACCTGTGACTTCCTGAGTCGGAAGCAGACTTTATAGACTGATTTCAGGCATATGGGTTAATATTGGACTTATGACTTTGCACTGGACTGGATTGGGATGCCTTCTTAGGGTCACAATTCTTTTGTATATAAACCCTTTCCTTATATCTATATGCGTGTCTCTGGAATTTGTTCCTCTAGTCTACCCGGACTAACACACACACTTCATAATACATTTAATTTTTGAAGATGTGTTTAATAATATTAACAATTAAAGAATGGCCTGACTTCCTGTTATATCATATTCTTAGGTACATGTATGGTGATACCACACTATTCATGGGGTTCTCAAGGAATCTACACAAACAAACCAAAGCTTTTATGGGAACCAATTTCAGCAGTTGGCTGACACATTCAACATAACACAGCTAATGACACTTCTATTTCTCACTGGGCTTTAATTTCCTCAAAAGGAAGTAAAACACTTTTTAGTAGAAAAAGTAGTGATTTCACCTAATGCTAACAAATTCCCTTATTAGGTCTGTGGCTATTGGGAAAAATGAACACCTAATGTGTTAAAAAAAAAAAGAAAAGAAAAGGCCAATGATACAGCGGAGTAAGCATTGGGTCACTAACGAAGGGCTGGCAATTCCAACCTACTAGCTTCTCCATGCAAGAAAAATGAAGCCTTCTGTTTCCAGAGACTTAAGATTTATGGTCCGGGAACCCTCTGTGGAAGTTCTACTTTGTCCGACAGTTTGGTACAGTCCTTGGTTTGCCTACCCAATTATATGCTCTCTTCTTAGAAGCATTTATAGAAAATAGCAGCTCACCTCTCAGAATTATCCTAAGTCAACTATAACTCATTCAGTTTACCTATAGAAGTAATCATTTTAATTAAATTCACAATAATGAAAGGAATGCAGAGCTCCAAAGTCTATACAGTGAAGCCAAATCCATGTTATTGCCACTGTTCGTCTCAAAAACCAAACCAGAATAGTAATTTCCAAGGTAACTTCAGTGCCATGATCCACTAGCCTAATGGTAAAATGATGTCACTTTCGGTCTTTTCCATCTCCTCAGTCAATAGTACTCGTCAATTGTTTCATAACGTACCCAGTAGTATTATCTGTTTACAATGTATAAACACACATAGTAAAACTTAATCTGGGGAATTTTAAACCGGTGAGGATGTAACAAATAAATCTTTGAAAAATCACAAAAATGAGACCACATTTTCCTACTGTAAATTTCCAATTAAGATTTTCTTTACTCATACTTATTCATTCAGAATAGATTTAAGTAGCTAAATAAAATGAAGCAGCTAGTCAATTTCAAAACCAATCTCTGCACCCAACAATAACAAACCTTATCAAATAATAATTATTTTTTCAGATGTGGTAGAAATTTTTATTTTCCTATTCATTTTAATTGGGATTTAATACACATATCTTATTTCACAGTTCAATCTCATCCAGCAGAATTGCACAATTGCTACTGAAATCAGTTTCTAAACATTCTTTGTCTACATGAATGCCTTGACAATTTTCACCTTCACCCTTACCATCATCACTAATGTTTTTGATAGCCAAAAGGTAAAGGAGGAGCCCTGGTGGCGTAACGGTTATGCACTGGGCTGCAATCAAATCAGCAAGGTTGACAGTTTGAAAATACTAGCTGCTCTGTAGGAGAAAGCTGGACTGTCCACTCCCATACACAGTTATAATCTCAGAAACTCAGAGGGGTAGGAGCTCTCCCCTGACCAAGAAGGTCATTATGAGTTAGCATACACTTGGTTTTTGGTTTGAGTTTAAATGTAAAGGATACATCGCTATCTGGTAAATAAAAAAGTAAACACTGAACACGTGAATTACAATAGTAACTTGATGAGAGACCATATTCAGATCATTTGCTATTCACATGGTTTTGAAGTAAATGTTACTCCACTTCCACAGTATTTACTTGGTTTTCACCCTTCACAAGGTGAAGTCTTCTGAAACTATCCTAGAAACATCAACGTTACAGTATTTTACATTTTCTTCCCTTTTTCCTTATTCCAAGGCCACTTTTAATTAATGTCCATGCTTATTACAGATAAAGCATATGTCTCTAAATTCTAACATTTATCATCATTAACATAAGCAGAAATATTAAGTGGTAAAAATGGATTTTCATGAAAGCCAATTGTTTTAATAATAAACAAACCAATTAAGTCATTGCACACTGTTTTCTTAGGTGAAGCACTTACGTAGTGAACGGCGCCTTTTGTTCTTTAGTTTCCTCCTCTTGTTCATTCCAGCTTTAGAAGGAGATTCTTCTTTGGCCTTTGGCTGGCTAGAAACTTTTGAGGAATTCTGCTGACTGAAGTGCGTGGGTACATGGCGAGCTAGCCCTCCCTGAGAAGCAAAGCTGGCATTGCAGCCACCAACAACACACTAAATGAAAATGAAAGAGAATATTAATGTTATGTTAAGGTATAGGTAATAAGAAGAGTATGAACCAATTGAATACTTCATTTCAGAATTAAATCAGTTATGCAGTAGAACTAGTTCCAGATTCAAATGAATCTAAAGTAAGTGGGGTAAAGTGACTTGTGGCTAAAAGTGAAAACAGAAACACTTCATTTACACTTGTAATTCTCAACTAAGGTCAATTCTGCCCCACGAGGACATCTAGTTATGTCATTTTTGCTAAGTCAAAACTGGGTAGGAGCGCTGGCATGCAATAAGCTGAATGAAGCCAGGGATCCTGGTACGCCTCCTAAAATACACTGTTGGGTTGCCTTTCCTCCACAGCATGAACTCCTGACTTTCCTGTTAGCAGTTCAACATGTACCTCACTCATAACCTACTAAGGCACCAGGGCTCCTTCAACATGAATTACACAACCTAAAATGACAATATTGGCAAGGCTGAGAACCCCTACCACAGGATAGCATTGTAGAGTGAAGATGCTTTCAGCACCTTTACCTTATAGCATAGCACAACAAAGAAAGGTAAATGAAGTATTTCCCTTCTCCAATTGCAATTACATTTTAGGACTAGATATTTTTTTTCATTGTGGGTACAATATCATTATTAAGCCACAAGAGGATAACCAGCCAGTACACAATTAAGTATGATTAAAAAGTAATCAGTGGTCTAATTGCTTCTCCATATCCCTACACCAGTACATTTGACCCTACCTTCCTGACTTACTATACTTAATCTGTGTAACAGCTCCATTATTCCCCAACCATCAAAGCTTGAAAACACTCAAAATTAATTAATCAGACTCCTCTATAATCAAGTTCTCGGTTACCAACAACAAAATATAGTTTAAAGCAAAATCGAACACGGAACTAATCCAACCCTCTCATTGTATAAAGTTTAAAATTGCTCAACGTAACTACTCACTCCTAAAAAAACATAAGGATCAATACCACTTCTACCATGTACTTTTCTAATCTGGTCTCCCAAGCAACAAAATAATGAGCCTACCTAGTGCCCATGAACCATATATCACCCCCTTGACATGTACATCTAAAAAACCACTTAGAGGAAACCTCATCGCAGCTGGGATCAGTTTCTTTTTTTTTTTTTTTTGGCGGGGGGGGGGGGGGGGAATCAGTTTTTATCCAGGTTTTCTTTTTTAAAAAAGTTGTGGGCAAACAGCATTGTTCTAAGGTCACCTCAAATCAACAAACACTTCTTACTGGAAATTCAAGTCAAGAGGGGTCTTGGGGAAGGCGATTATACTTATATTAGTGAGTAAACTGGTAGAGGGGACATTTAACAACACTTATAAAGAACCCACCCACGGAGAGAATATGCTCTGGACTATGAAGCCCTTGTTGACCTAGTCATTGACCATGGTCTACTGGGAATCTAGGCTCCATTATTTCAAAGCTCACAACCTCCTTCATAGGCTACACCAGAAGGAATCAATATGGAAATGCTAGTAAGGGAAATGGGCTTTACCTCAAACACACTTGCAGTCCTCAGACTTAAGGCTGAACCTCTACCATGTGAGAAATCAGATGACTGGTAGCCCAAGGGAATACAACTGGTGAAAATGGGATTTTGGTATTAATCTCTTGCCTCGGAGGAAAGACCTACCACTCCAAGAGAAAGACAAGGTTTTCTACTGCCATCCAAGAGTTGCAGTCTTGGAAACTCAATGAGGTATTTCTACCTAGTTGCTGAGTCAGCATGATTCAAAGGCCGCAAGTTTTGGTAGTGCTAGTCCGTAACTGGCCCAGAACAACAATATACTATTTGAAGGCCCTCCTTCTACTATGTTCTATTACGACATGTGTTTATCTAGTAGGCTTGACTCTGTCTTTGTTAATGAATATTATTTAGTTTGCCTTATCACCAACCCTCATTGTTTGAGTAAATACTGTCCAATCACTTCAAAGTAATATATGTCCACAACTCATGTCTTGCGGCTCATACCTAGCTCATAATTTCCTTTTCTCAACAATGTTTTAAATTCTATACCAATGGCTAAACTAAAGACACTATCGATATGTAACAGCTATCCATTGGGTTGCTACTGCAAGGTCAGCAGTTCAAAACTCCATGGGAAAAGGATGAGGCTTTCCTTTTTTTGTTTTTAATCATTTCATTGAGGCTCATACAACTCACCATAATCTATACATGCATCCATTATATACCAAGCACATTTGCTTTCTACTTGAACTCTTGGTATCAGCTCATTTTTCCTCTCCCTCATGAACCATTACAAATTATTTTGTCCTATCTTACACAGTCCAATGACTTCCTTCACCCACTTCCCTACTGTCCATACCCCAGGTGAAGGTTATATGTAAAGCCTTATAATCGGTTCCCCCTTTCTATCCAACTTTTCCTCCACCCTCCCGTCAATAGCACTCTCACCACTGGTCCTGAAAGAATCTTCTGTTTTCCATTCCCTGTTTCCGGCTCCTATCTATTAGGTACGCATCCTCTGGTCTAGCAGGATTTGTAAGGTAGAATTGGGACCATGATAGTGGGGGAAGGAGGAAGTTTTGAAGAAGTAGAGGAAACTTGTATGGTTCATCATTGCTACACTGCACCCTGACTGGCTTGTCTCCTCCCCGTGACTCTTCTGTGAGGGAATGTCCCATTACCTACAGATGGGCTTTGGTCCCCAATCTGATCTCTCCCTCATTTATAATATAATTTTTAGTTCTTTGATGTCTGATACCTGATCGCTTCGACACCTTGTGGTCACACAAGTTGGTGTGCCTCTTCCTTGTGGGTTTTGTTGTTTCTCAGCTAGATGGCCGCTTGTTTGCCTTCAGGCCGTTAAGACCCCAGACACTGTATCTTTTGATAGCCGGGCACCAAAGATTAGGTTTTTTATTCCTATAAAGGTTCACAGTCTCGGAAACTCATAGGGGCAGTTTAACCTTGTCCCATAGGGTGGTTAGGAGTGAAAATACTAATTTTTAATGAGTGAAAAGATTATATTGTTTTCTTTACCAATGTTAGAGAAATTTGCTCTTACCCATATTTCAGAGACTACTGCAATACATAGGGCAGAGATTTGAAACCAACTTTTATAATGTCCTCAATAGGGAGTACCTAATCCTTTAATGTTCTACAATTTCTTTACTCATATCATAATCAGTATTATTTGGTCATAAAGTGGCTGACACCTTTGATAGTGAGAAAACAACCAGATAACAATGAATAACTTATCAATTAAAATCACATAGCCTTTAAAACCAAATTTTAATAATGTCTATCTTGAACATCATGTTCTTCTACCTAAAAATTACCTACAGAGGAGCAAACTGACAATTAGACAGGAGCAATTAGACAGGAACCTTAACCCAAACTCACTGTCATTGAGTGGATTCTACTGGAACCATGTAAGGCAGAATTGAACTTCCTGTGTCAGTTTCTGAGACTGGGAACAGAAAGTGTCATCTTTCTTCCTGAGAACAGGTGATAGTTCTGACCAGTCAGCTAGCAGCCCAGCAAGTAAACCACCACACCTACATACAAACCCTAGGAGACCGTAATTAGATAGGAATCTTGTATATTAATGGAGGCGGAACAATTCAGAAAAGGATGTGTACATGTAGAAACTGTTGAACCAGTGTTCAATCTCAACAACAAAATAAGTCAGATAAATTATCCTTATTCCACCTTCAAGTCCCCTGGCCTCTGTTCTTTTTCTCCCTGTTAGTTAACAAGACTAGGTTAAATCTCTTTTCTCATATGCACAATTTATATAATTTTTAGAGGAAAGGGACAAGATTTCAGAAGGAATCTTACATAAAGGTGATCATGCTACACAATCGTTACACACAAAGCTGAGCTGCTAACCAAACACTTGGTGGTTCAAAACCACTTGATGAGGATACAGCAAGCCATTCCCCACAGCTTTGCAACCTCGAAAACCCACGGTGCAATCCTATACCCGACACAACAGGGTCACTCTGAGGCAGTATCACTTTAGTCTCTGGTTTACCTTTATTGATCGAGCAGTTTGTATACATCATACAATGTTAAAAATAAAAAGCTACAAATCAAGCTTAAGCCAATCTTTTGAAGAAATTTTGTTAGAAAGAAAAGAAGGTTGATTTGCAGTCAAGCAACATGGTCCAAGCTTTCTGCTATACACAGCACTTGTCAGATGAACATGAGTTCTGAGGTAAGACGGCCCAGTCACTCTTACCTAGCTGGCTTTTGAGAAGCCCTGGTGGCACCAATACAAGATAAGTTCAGTAGATCTAAACCACCAACCACTCCAAGGAATAAAGCTTTCTGCTGCCATCCAAGAGCTGCAGTCTTGGAAACTCAGTGGGGTATTTCCACCCCGTTGCTAGCAGTCAGCATGACTCGAAGACACGGAGTTTTGCTTGTGCTAGTCTTTAGATACACCTACAGAGTGCAGTCTCTACTCAGCTGCTAGCCAGATGAGGGGATGGAAACCACTCAGGGACACTGTGGAAGAAGACCTGGTTCTTTGCTTCCATAAGACTACCAATTGCCATAGACAAATTCCAACTGAAGGTGACCACATATATTACACGATAAGGTTTCTTGGCTGAAATCTTTACAGATCATCAAGCTTCCATACTATAACAAATGGCTCATCTGTTTAAATCTTACATGGAAAGAGGTATACCCATTAAGAAAAATGAAAATGTCATAAATTATAAAAATTTTTAAAAACCAACATATACACTTACCTTGAAAGGTTTGTCTCCACTGTGTGTTAGCATATGCCTCTGTAACCAACTTTGACTAGTTGATGGAGTGTTGTATACTTTACAACCTTTCCATAAACAAACAAATACCTGTAAAAAAATAAAATCTTAGTAATTTTCATCATTCCATAACCAAGAGTTTGATTCTTTATAAATTCAAATGAACATGTTATAGGTTTCCAATTAAGAATCTCTTTAACTATGAATCAAGCAAATACAAATTCACATCTATCGCTTAGAAAAACACAAAATTTAATAGAGAATCTAGGCTTTAAAAGTTTTACATTTTTGATTTTATCTATTACCATAAAAATATGTAAAAGAATTGCTACCATTTATTGATTTTTCTAATAATCTAAGTTTTATCTGATTTATAAGTATATTTTTAAAGTTAGAAAAAGTACATATGCCTGCCAAAAAAAGATTCACTAGCCATTAACTCATTAACTAAGTTTAATTCTCTTCAGGTATAAACTACTTCCAAATAGCATGTATTTCAAAAATTAGTTGTTCTAAGAATACATTGACGAAAAAAATACACTGACACTCTATAAGAGCTAGTGAAAAATTTCTTTATAGTACTTTTCAAGAAATTCAGATTTTCTCTAAGATAAAATCACTTGATAGCCAATTCTATTTAATTAAAAAATTAATTCAGAAAGAGTAACAATATCAAAAATTTTATTCAAAATTATTAAAACAGATTTTTCCCAGTAGAAGAAGTGTACTCTCCCTCCATAGGAACTGATATAAAATATGTAAAATTTTAATTATATAACCTGACATTGGGACTACAGACCATTTTTCATATTTTTACTTACTGAATGAGAACTAAACACAATTTATAACAGGAAAATAATAAACCTCTAAAAAGGTAATCCACTACCAGTGTTTCCCTATTTTATACTAATATTACTTATTCTTATACCCGTTAGCTTAAAATTTATCCTAATGCCCTTACTTAACAAATTTTAATAAAAATAAATTCTAAAAAAGGAATATATTTTGTAAAAGCAATGAGCATAAACTACTCTGCTTATTAAAAAATCCGTATTCCAAGGTTCAGGCAACTGAATTTGGATCGGGTTTGGAATGTGACATGATTCCTTTTTCATTTTGTTAGAGGAGTTAATTTCCTAACGGATTATATTTCTATCAACATTAACATTAAAAAATTGGTGTAATAAAAATATAGCTTTAACACTCAGTTACTTTAAATTGTTTTTCTAAAATCAAAACCACATTAAAGGCTACAACATACCACAAATAGAACAGAACAAATATATACATGGAAATGAGCAAGCACTTGGCTGCAAAATAAAGAGTTCAAAATACTAGAAAACTATACTCTGAACAACTGAGAAAATTTTTCACTCAAAACCAAACTGATATAGAATGTCCATAATATAATGGCTGCAGTTCCTAGAGTTGATAATTATTTTCCAAACCAGTAATGAAAAAATAAATCAAAGATATATGCATATAATGAAGCTAATATTTGATAAGTGTTTACTGAATCAGAGCTATCAACTTCTTAACTCAAGGTTAATACTAAATTCTGATCTTAAGAATCAAGAGATTGACTTAATCCTCTCATAATGAATCAGAAATACATATATTTGTTCACATCATATATATTTCCAACAAAAAAAACTTTTAGCATTGAAGAATTTCGCTAATAGAGCCCAGCCCTTAAAAACGCCTTCTCTGATTTAGTCTAAAATTGTAAATAAGATGAAATTCTGTTTCTTCAGGTAACCACCACCCCTATCTAACATTACATAACCACTGGAAAAGTAACAATCCCTGACTTCTAATTTTTTCTCTATTAATAAACAAAAGTATGGGAAAATGCAATTACATGAAACAGCCTAATTAACAAGTGTAGTCTAGACTTTAGATTGAATGTCTAATACTATTTTTTTTTTAAGGCATCACTGCCCTGGTGGTGGGAGTAGGAAATGTCTAATACTATTACAACATACTCAGGAGTTCTAAAAGAAAAACCATACAATAATCTACTGAGTTTACAGGAAATGGGAGCAAATGTAAAACGAGAAGTTGATACCAAGGGCTTGAGTACAAAGAAAATGTTTCAAGGATGGGGACAACAAATATACAAATGTGCTTGACACAAAGGATGGACGCATGAATTGTGATGAGTTGTATAAGCCCCCAATAAAGTGATTTTTTTTAATGGAGTAAATGTAAAGAGAATAACATTAACTGTGTTTATGTATGGGGCAAAAAACTTGCATCAAAAGTAATACATTACCCTTTTCCTTTGAAAAGCTATTCTCAGGGAAAGGAAGCAGTAAACATACGCAACTGTAGTCACAATAATTTGACAGAGCAAAAATCTACATCAAAGATCCACATAAACCACAAAAGTCAATTTCCTCTTACCCTTATTAGAAAATTTCTTTGAAAAATGCTAAAAGATACAGTCCCAAATCTGGCATCAATACTTTCATCAATACTAAAATTCTTTAGATGCCTAGTAATTTTAAGTTAAAAAAAAAAGTGAGGGGTTCGGGCTGCGGGGGAAAAAAAAAGTGAGAAATGTGGGGAGATTTGAACCTTATCCATTTATCCAATGCACAATGATTAACTATGGATGTTAAGTGTGAAGATTTCAGTGTTAACAATGTGATGATTCCAGGTGGGCCCCGGTGGTGCAGTGGTTGTGTGCAGGACGGCGACCCACAGGGTTGGGAGTTCAAGGTCAGCAGCAACTCTCTAAAAGCACTCCCACCAGGGCAGTGATGCCCCAAAACAACAGTGTGATGATTCCAATAAACAAATTACCATTTTGAAAAACACGACTATCATACAACCCACAGCAAGCCTACTTCTAGATTTATCTACCCAATGGGTGTAAAAGGAGCAACCCAATCAGACGTATAAACCAATGTCCAGTGTCCAACATCTGTAATAGCCAAAAAGTGGAAACCATGTCAATGTCTATCAACAAATGGATGGGTTTTTAATGTGGCACATACACAAGCAATGGAGAACTACTGAGCCAGAAAAGTGAAAAAATGACACATATGCTGAGTGAAAAGTCAATTACAAAAAAACACAACATAACAATGGTTAGGAATACAGAAATGTGCAAATAGCAAAATGTATTTGGTCATCAGGGATGGAAAGGAGGCAGAAAGGGGAAGTCACTGTTCACTAGTCCTCAGTTTCTGTTTATAATGTTGGGAAATTTGGCCTTATAAGAAATGGGTACAAGCGGCATCTCTCAGGAGCAGCGCTGGGTAGCTCCCACGACTACCAATGGGCAGTGATGCCCAAAAAAAACAAACAGAAAAACAAACAAAAGAAATGGCTATATACTCATTAATGCAATTGATGCCAATAAGCTATACATATGTAATATCTATAGCAAAAGTATGGCCTATACTTCTACAGGAATTAAAGAGCAGTCTTTGGTGCTATTTTTTTCTTTTCTTAAATTGAAGTTTAAGGTCTTAGGACATCCTAGCCAAATAGCCTAAGAAAGTGTTCAGCACTGTGTCCTATCTTCTAGCAAGTTTAAAGCTTGCAAAGAGTAAGACAAGTTTGACGATTGCTTTCTACTCATCTGGAACAACAGAGAAAAAATATATTAGGGACCAAAGGACATGGAATTTGAGGTTAAATGCCTCCATGAACAACTGCCTCTTTGCCAGGACACCATTAAGGCTAAATGGTGCCTGCTTACCATTACTGAATTCTATGATCAAAGATTCCACTGAAGAATCATGATTAAAAGAAGGGAAATGCCTAGTAAAATGATTTTTAAAAATGATGGCAACAGATGTGCAAATATGCAAGATGCAATTTATGTATAGATTGTTATAAGCTTTAAGAGCCCCCCAATAAAATGATCTCTTAATAAAGTGGGGGGGGGGGGGATGAGTATGTCCAATAGAATTTCAAATTCTCAAGGAATCCAAACATTCTTGAGCGATGAAGGGACAGGGCAAATCCCTGAAACTATTATCATGACATAATCTTTAAAAGTTATACCAAAAATACATTCTGAAGCCCTCTTTAAATCAAACAATAGTAAAGAATGTTTGCCTTGAACAAATGCGCTTTTAAAGGGGTATTTATATGGGTCAAATTGAACTCATCCCTACATTTCCCGTCTATGTAATAACTTGAACAGTGAAAGGAACCCCCCCCCCTTTTAAAGAATGGTTGCACAAACTTAAGAAATATAATCAATGTTTATATTAATCTAACTCTATAATTTGAAATTCTATTAATAAAACAGCTCAAAATCTAGCTTTTGAAAACCACTCATGCTCAGAAGTGCACAGGTTTATCACTTGTGTTTTCCCTCTTCATTTTTTCAAATCTTAGGAACCACTCTTCTTTTGGGGGGGAGGGTGTCAAAGTAACATTTTCTTACTCAACTGTTACACTTTAAATTTTTTGTTTTGTTTACTTTAAATTTTGTTTATGGGGGGGGGGGGGGGGAGAGGACATCACCGCCTCGTGGGCGCTACCCAGTGTCGCTCCTGAGAGCCACCGCTGGATTTGAACTCCAAGTCCGTGGCTGCAGTCCCGCACTCAACCACTTACGCCACCGGGGCTCAGCCCTGTTTTGGTTACTTTAAATTTTAATGTGGAATAAATATCAACATTTTATCAAGGTAAGGTCAAGAAGAAAAACTGCACTTGACTTTAACTTCCAAATAGAATGTAAATCCACATAGCAACAGAAGTAACTTCAAGTCAAAAAAGACTTCCCTATGGCTGTTTCTATTTGTTTGTTGCAGGAAAATTAGTCAGATGAGAAGAAAAAGAGAAAAACAGTAATTAAACAGTATTTACATTTCTATAACATACTGCTTCAGTACAATTATCTTTCAACTACTAAAAGAATAAAACCTTATAGGACTAACAACAACACCCCCAGTTATTTGTTCCACTTATGACAGCTTAACACTGGAAACAGAAAAAGAAGTAAGAAATCTCAAAAAAAAACTATCAGGAAAATCAAATGTTACAACCTAATTACTACTCTTCTCTTTCAATCTCAAAGGACATCAGATCAGTACTTTTAACCCTATTGTAGTATTGTTTCAAATTCTCATACATATGTTACCTTCAGAAAGCTCGGTTAATATACAAAGGAGTAGAACACAGAAATCAAATGGAATGCATTTTCCACCATTTCCTTTGTTCCTTATGGTTTATCGATCACTGTCCTTTAAAGTTCAAGACTTTTCTTGGTTAAAATAGTGTCATCTTTGTAGATCCCTTTTTGTAATCATTTCTTAAGTATGCACTAAAGAAATGGCATTGGAGGCTTTATTTTATGTTAATGCTAAAAATTCACACTTCATTCTATAAAATCAACAAAGTACAGTGGTACGTGGTACATTAACTTAAAAAATTTGGACTATACCTTTTTTTCTACAAACATGTAAAAGTTTAAAACATTCTCAATGACTATATTCTAGTTTTATTATCCATACTTAATAAGTAAATGTTTGTTTTACTGGATTTAACATCTGTTTAAATAACCCAAGACTTGGTAGAGAACCCAAGACTTTTCTACACCTCATAGAAGTTCACTAATAGCAGTCAAATAAACTATCTACTAAGCAGTGATTCTATATAGTGGCTGAAGTCAAGTGACAAAAAGGTGTCTATTTTAGTGGCATTATCAAGTGATCTCAAGCACTGGCTTACAAAGAAGAGCTGTAATGGCTAGGAAAATCAACATGTAAAAATTGCCCACAGGGAAAATTACGACATATATAAATGAGTAAAAAAGACTTAATTGTCTAAGTAGTGTAACCACTAAGTTGAATTTTGCTGTGATATGCCATAAATGGTATCAGTTAATTAAGAACACCTGGTGTGTGTTTTTTCCTAATTATTCAGACACCAAGTATTAAACCTTATTTAATACCTTATTAGTATGTACAAGATGAGGAGCCCTGGAGGTGTAGTAGTTAGTTACACCTTGAGCTGTTAGTTCAAATCCACCAGGAGCTCCGCAGGACAAAGACTGGGCTTTCCACTTCCACAAACCATTACAGACTCAGAAATCTACAGGGGGTTTGCTATGAGTCAGCATGGGCTTGATGGCAATGAATGTGATCTGGCTTTTAGTAGATGAAGGAGCCGTAGGGTCACTATGTGCTGCTACATGCTGGGCTGGTAATCCTAAGATTAGTGGTTCAAACCTAGCAGGACCTCTATAAGCGGAAGAGACTGTCTGCTACCACAGAAAGCGGAGGTCCTATAAAGGATCTGTGAGAATTGTAATCAGCTTGTGGTTTTCTTGCTGTTTTCCTAATTTTGGTTTATTCATTAATTTACTGTTTAGTGGTTTAGTTTTTAAACACTCAGATGTTAAGTCCACTATAACAAACATTTACTTATCAAGCATAGATAATAAAGATATAGCTGACAGAGGTAAATTTTTTTTTATTCAAATGTTAAGAACACGGGTTAAGGATTCTTATCTTATAGATCAGTATTATCATCTAACTAGCTATAAATTTGACCTTGGAGACAGTTACATACCATGGTGCTATATATATATATATATATTTTTTTTTTACCATGGTGGTATTTTAACCACTTTGGTATCAGATACTTCAATAGGAAGAACAAGCTGCTAAGAAATATGTGGTCTTGGCTGAGCCCTGGTTGTGTGCGGGACTGCAGTCCACAGGGTTGACAGTTCAAGTCTAGCAGCAACTCTCCAGGAGCAAGGCTGGGTTTCCCACTCCCACCAGGGCAGTGATGCCACAAAAATAAAAAAATAAAAAAAGAGGAGGAAATATATGGTCTAATAAATTATCTGTACTTACAATGACACTGATTTCTAGAAATGTACCAAGTGTGGCAACTACATAAGACAAAAGTAGTTGAAAGTGGGGGGGAAAAAGGCATTATTTTGGTCCACTTCACTTTGTCTTACCCAATTCACTTAGCCAATAAAAGTTATATGAACTTACATAATTAATTGCACTCCTCAGAGGCTTCTAAGTCAATACTGATTCATGAGACTTCACATTTAAACTAACTCTAACAAGTCCTGGGGAAAATGGTGAATTATTATTCACAAATAATGAGTAAGAGTTGTCATTTAATAGGACTGGGCTATTATCAAGTCTCCTCTCCTCAATTAATATCTGCATTAAGATTAATTCAAACCACTCTAACAAGAAGAAATAAAAGACTGCAACAACTCCTAAATTCCTAAATGTTATCAAGTCGAAACACCAGAACCTTGAAACATATTGTATTCATTTACTAACAGTCCCACGTGTTATTAGACGGCCAAGTATAACTTCCTCAAAATAACATGCCTAGCACAAATTAAATCCAATGCCATTTTCATTTAAATTTACTGTTTGTCAAAAGTAAATAAAAGAAAAAAATCATTTGATATTAAAAATAATCCTATGTAAAAACACACAGATTTACTTTCACAAGAAAACAAGGAGTGGAAAAAAGAAAAGGCAAAACCAACCCCTCCTCGCTGACCATCTACATGTATGGAACGGATATGATCTGCCAAATCTGGACTAGAGTTGAAGCATGCCTGGCATTGGTCCCAACAACAATTATAGGCAATATTTTTGCTTGAAGAGTTAGTGCTTCCTTGTCCGTTCATCATTGCTGGAGTTGAACGCCCACTGGAAATTGTGCTGTCTACATCCATTATAGTACTGCTTATGCTATAAAAGAAGAAAAAAGTCTGTGTTATTTCTAGAAATTCGTACATAAGTATGGATCTTACAAATACTTGATTAAGCCTTAAGCCTTAAGTCAAAGACATTTCCTAAGTATTTAAAAAACCTAGCAGTAGTTCAAATTAACTAGTAAAAAAAAAAAGTCTTGAGCACAATGTTCTTTTCAGATCTTTCTATATGGGATTCAAATTAACAACAGCAATTATGAAGACTACATAAGTGAACCTTAAGGGGTAAACAAAAAGGATACATACACAAACACACACATAGCTTGCCATATCTCATCCCTTCCATAGGTCTAAGATGCATGATAATATTCAAGCATAAGTAATTCAGAATCAAGAGATTATCTTTAGAGTTCTGCAAGTCATTTGATCTGAAAACTTTTCTTTTATTATCTAATCTGATAATGAATTGTTAGCACATTCTACCTCTTTTCACACCCTACCTCTTTTCATGGCAATGAATTATGAAAATTTTCCCCTCTAAATAATAAAGAAAAATTGAGTGCAGTAAAAGGCTCTTCTTTGCTCTCATTTTTAAAAATCTCCATCCACCTCCAAAGACCAAATGCCAACCAATCCATCTTATTTATTTACAAAAAAGTTACATATTAACAAATTACACAGTAAGCCCTGTTGATTAAAAGACTACTAAACACAGGCTGATGGTTCAAATGCATCAGCCATTTTGTGGCAAGAAAGAAGATGCTATGTGCTCCTATAAAGATCCATAGCTTCCGTAGTGTAAGTGGTTGAGTGCGGGACTGTGGCCTGCGGGCTTTGGGGTTCAAATCCAGTGGCAGATCTCAGGAGCAGCACGGGGTGGCACCCATGACCACTAGAGGCAGTGATGTTCCCCCCACCCCACTCCCCCCAAAAAAAAAAAGATCTATAGCTTCGGGCTGAGCCCTGGTGGCATAGTGGTTGTGTGCGGGACAGGGTTGACAGTTCAAATCCAGCAAGGCTGGGCTTCCTACTCCCACAAGGGCAATGATGTCACACACACACACACACACACACACACACAAAGACCTATAGCTTCAGAAACCCTCCAGAGTCAGACCTCACTCATAATCAGGTTTAGGCTTTGGCACCAGATTTAGGTTTGGGCTTCATACATAAAAGTAGCATTATGTAATTGTTTTATCTATTTTTAAAATTACATACTAATGACCAGAATGTTAAAAGTTTACTAATAAAATTTAGAGTTATTGTCTTCATGTTGAGAGATTCGCTTTCATTTTTATTTTCATTCTCTTCCCAATAGAAAAACACATAGAGGTACATTCAGTCACCTAAGGGTCAGCAGTAGCAAAATCTTCAGATGAAATCTCCCTAAATGTCTTCTTGAGATTTAAGATGTTCCAACAATGAAAACTGCCAACTTTTAAGGGGTATAACAAAGTCTATTTAAGTCAGTGTTCAACAATTAACATTTTGCCCAATTTGCTATTTGAAAGTTATAGCCATATGACCCATCAACCACAATTTTTCTGATATATATCTCCTAAAATTAAGGATATAACAAATGCAACTTCATTCATACTGTACCTAAGAAACTTAATGTGAATTTTAACTAAGTAATGTGATAGATTTGAGTCAAACATCAAATAAGCTTATCTTTGAAAATTAGCAAATATGTTTATGTCAGATGTTTCAGATACAAAAAAAGTGTCCCAATTTCTAGAGTTCTGCAGGCTCAATAATGCCTGCTTAAGTAGATTTGGATTCACAGCACTTCTACAAGACAGGAAGGAAATGTTTCATAGAATTTCCAAGACTATAAGCTTTATGCAAGCAGATGGTCAGATCTTTCTCCCACAGCATAACTTGTTAGTTATAAACCCCTGGCCTTTCAGGTTAAGAACCAAATAATTAACCCACAGCACCTCTGGGACTCCTCAGAGGCTGGATGAACCCCTCTAACTATTGTATTAAGAAAATCTTTAAACCTTAAACCAAAAACACCCCAAGTTTTCTTATAAGCAAACAGTAATTTAACTTCACTAGCAAAAAAATATCTGCTTTGAGCATTATTCTTTTTCAAGATTATAAAGGATCAAATTGAAAACACCTCAAATAATTACACATGAATTTAGGGGAGCAAGTGAGTCTATGCTAATAAGGATGAAACAATCTAGAAAGGAGGATGACAATGATTGCATAACTCAAAAATGAAATCAAAGTCACTGAATTATACATGTAGAAATTGTTTAATTGATGTATGTTCTGCTACGTAGTCTTAGCAACTAATAAATTATTTCCCCAAAGTCTCATGTTCCTCATTAAATGACATTCCATTATTAGTATCATTTGGTTTACTATCTATAAATCAATACAAAATTCTACATTTCTGCATATTTATTCACATGTAATTTGTTGCCATAGGAATATACCATGGATGGAGAAAAACACTGTAACTAAGGCTTTTCGTCACTGAAAAACAAATCTTAAGAGCAAAAAATTACCAGTCTCATGCAGTTTTTATAAGCCCAAAATGGTTATCTATTTTCCTTGTCATTTGCTCTCTATATTTTAATGTTTCAACGGGGAAGCACTACCTTACATAACTCACACTAATTAGCTAGAGGCATTATTAATAATTTTACGTGAATAATCAATCAGACCAAATTTATAAACCACCTCTGGAAGACCTAAATCTCACTGAATTATTGTGGTACAAGTAGGATAAGCTTCAAGTGTACAGTTTAGTGAAAAACAAAAAGGAATAGGGTAGGAGTGGTCAAGATCTGAACATCCCAGCAGGAAGGGAGAAAAACTGATAGAGGCAGGCAGCCTACCTGCGGCCTACACACTTGCTACTAATCAAACAGGGTTGATGGGAACTGAGTCAACACACCAACACAGCTTAGAAAAAAAACACGTGGCAACTTACTTCCCAAACAAGTGTTGTTGAGAATCCTTTGGGACGCAATTCTACTCTGACACATACGACCTTCATCACAAATGACACCTGTGTCACTAGGATCCTTTAACACTTCAGTCTCATTGGAAGGCGACTCTACAGGACAGGCCAGAACTGGCCCTGTGTGTTTGAGTCTGTATGGGAGTAGAAAGCCTCACGTTTCTCCTGAGAAGTGCCTAGTGGTTTCTTATTCACAAAACTACATGTGAAGTGAGACTGTTTAAATATACCTCTTCTATTCATTTCTCTATACTCACTGCCATACTGACTCATGCTGCCCCTACAGAGAAGAGTAAAACTGTCCCTGTGGGTTTCTAAAACTAACTCTGGGCTGAGCCCCAGTGGCATCGTGGTTAAGTGCGGGACTGCGGCCCACTGAATTGGCGGTTCAAATCCAGCAGCAGCAAGGCTGGGTAGCTCCCACAACCGCCAGAGGGCAGTGACGCCACAAAAAATATAAATAAAAAAAGACTAACTCTTTATAGAAGTAGAAAACCTCATCTCTCTCCCAAGGAGTGGCTGGTGGTTTCAAACTGCTGAGTTTAAGGTTAGCAGTCTAGTGTGTCATGTCATCACTATGCCACCAGTGCTCATCCAATTTTTTATGTCTGATTAAGTAAGTGGAACAGTGCAAATTAAGTCTAAAGGATTTTGAAGCAAGGAATGGTCAGTTTTGCTCATCTTCTTCATAAGCCTGTTCAGAAAAAGAGAGAGGTTTTTGTTCCATCACATGAGAAGAGACACCAGTGGAGCACATTCAAGATCTCAAAATGTTGGCAGCAGGAAACCATGTCATGGCAAGACCAAAGGCACCAGAGACTGCAGCTGAGTTTCACAACCTGCAACACGCAAATGACCAAGAAATCCCTATGGTAACTTGTCAACTTCGAATAAAGCCTCATAGTTTTCAATATTTTCCGTGAGTTCTATACAGTCTTTGCAATTGATTGACAAACCCAGCAGAGACATAGTGTCATGGAAGGCTGGTGTCAAAACAGGGTAGAGAAGAAAGGAAAATAGCTACCTCTGCTGTGTGGCAATTGACCATGAATTGAAGTGAGCCAAAGGATGTCAGATGTAGTCCTCACAGCAGTTAGTCAATACCCAAATGAAATGTATCAAATTTTAAAAATGATCTTAATGACAGAACAGCAAAGTCTGCATGCACAGAGCACATGACAACAGAAAAGTTATAACAAACACCAAAAATGCACAAATTGCTAAAAGTTTTATAAATGCAACCATTAGGGAGGAACACAAGACATTTTTAACATTTTCCTTTCTATTTCTGTTAAGAAACTATTTAGCACCTCAGAATTTTCCACTTCACATACATGAATTTTATAAAAATGGTGAAATGGTTTCCTTTGGGATTTCAAGAATCATGTATACATGAGCAGTTCCTTTGAGAACACAAATTACTTCCTGACAAACATCTGGTTGGTGGGCGTGACCTTGAGAACATACAAAAATCAGCTTGCAAAATAAGAAGCAATACACGGTTGTCTAAACCACTGTGACACAAAAGGGCAAGACCATGATCTTAATGTAATAAGATTAAGAAAAGTGCACTGGTACAATTTCAAGTGCTACATTACACAGTCTTCAAGAAATTACCACTTGTTAAATGTTGCCATTATCAGGAAAGCATCACAAAACTGCCTTAAAAAGTCACAGTGAGCTACTATTTAACACCTACTTATTAAGGTGGTTTATATCATAAAGACAGAAAATAACTGGCAAGAGTGGGGAGCTATTAAAGCCCTCATGCATTGTGGGTGAGAGTGTAAACTCGTTGAGCCTCTATGGCTTGACTACTCCTTAAAACAACAGGACTGACAGTTCCGAGAGGTGACAGAAGAAAGGGAGGCAGGGGAAAGGAAGTGAGTGTTAACAAACCCATGGACAAAGGAACAAGTGCTCCCAAATCGATGGTGAGGAAGGTGTACGAGGCCCGGTAGAGCTTGATCAAAGGCAACGTAACTGAGAGGAATTACTGAAATTCAAAGAAAGGCTGAACATAATAGTGGGATAAGAGGAAAGTAAAAGGAAATAGAGGAAAAAACTAGGAGGCAAAGGGCATTTATGGAGGTCTCAATACAGGCATGTACATAAGTAAATTTATTTATATATGACAATGGGAAAAGAGATCTATGTGCACATATTTATAGGTTTCATGTTAAGGTAGCAGACAGACATTGGGCCTCCACTCAAGTCTCCCTCAATGCAAAAACTTTGTTCTATTAAGCTAGCATTCCATGATACTCACCTTCCCAACATGAAGTCTGAAGACAAGGCAGGTGCATAAGCAAATGTGGTTTAGAAAGCTGATGGTGCCCAACTATCATAAGATACAGGGTCTGGGGTCTTAAAGGTAAAGCGACCATCTAGCTGAGAAGCAACATAGCTCACATGGAAGAAGCACACCAGCCTGTGTGATCATGAGGTGTCGATGTTATCAGGTATCAAAAAACAAAAAAAAAATCTTATCATTTTGAATGAGAGGGAGCAGAGTGGAGAGCCAAAACTCATGGGTAGGCAACTGGATATCCCTTACAGAAGGTCACAGGAAGGACATGAGTCAGTCAAGGTGCAGGATAGCAACGGTGAAACATACAACTTTTCTCTAGTTGTTAAATGCTTCCTCCCCCTCCGTTATCATGTTCCCAATTCTATCTTACAAATCTGGCTAGACCAGAGCATGTACACTGGTTGGTACAGATAAGAACTGGAAACACAGGGAATCCAGGACAGATAAACCCTTCAAGGTCAATAATGAGGGCAGTGATACCAGAAGGGTCGAGGGAAGGTGGGATAGAAAGGGGGGAACCGATCACAAGAATCTACATACAACCCCTCCTTGGAGCACAGACAACAGGTAAGTGGGTAAAGTGTCAGACAGTGTAAGACATGACAAAATAATAATACTTTATAAATTATCAAGGGTTCCTGAGAGAGGGAGGGGTGGGGAGGGAAGGGATAAAATGAGGCGCAGATACGAAAGGCTTGAATAGAAAGAAAATGTTTTGAGAATGATGAGGGCAACAAATGTACAAATGTGCTTGACATACAATGGATGGATGGATGGATTGTGATAAGAGTTGTATGAGTCCCCAATAAAATGATTTTAAAAGAGAGAGAGAGAGAGGTCTTGTGCAGCAGCAGGCTTGCCCACATTCCTGGACTGCTGTTCCCATGAACAATGCTTCTGAACCCAAATAAAATCAAATACTTGACAAGTTCAAAAAAAAGTTGCATGAGTCCCCAATACAATAATTTTTTTCTTTAAAGGAACAAAACAAAGTTCAAAATGAAATTACTATGTGATTTATCAATTTAAGTCCTAGATATACAGCCAAAAGAACTGAGAACAGGCTCCAACAAGTAGACAGGGCTTCAAAAGAACTCAAAATATATGGGAATTAAATAAAAGATAATGGAATTTTTCTACAAGTGTTTTGAAGGTCCCTTACTGCTGGCAATATTCATTGTGGAAACAACTCAAGGGTCACATCGGTAAGTGATATTATCCACTTGATGACTATTAGTCAGCCAATGAAGTTCTAATACATGCTGCAACCTGAATGAACTTTGAAATGTTATGATAAAACAGTTCAAACAAAAAATATATGACCCTACTACATAGATTTTATACTTAAAATACACAAAATGCATAGAAATGAAGCCTAGAAAGGGTTTTCATAGGCTTGGGGAAGGGAATTACTACGTAGGGTGAATATAGTTGTACAGCACGATAAATATAATTGTCACTGAATTGTGCACTTAGAAGTGTTTTGTTTACACATATATTTGGCACACTTATAAGCTATTTCAAAAACACGCCTTCCTTTTCTCACTAAATATTTGTGTAAAGCCAAATTTTATTCATAATTCAAGCAAATAATTTTTTGCAGCAGACTGAATGTACGCAGGAGCAGACAAAATTTTGGATGTCTTCTAATGTCAACCCACACATCAAAGGCATTTATAAAAGTCTAAAACATTAGCACTCTTCTATTTTTTTTAACTTGGGAAAATTACCACTAACAATATGCTAAGATATTCTTTACAGATTTGACAGCATTTCAACAGTAGTTGGACAGAACACAAGGCTCAACATTCAACCATCTCCTTCACAGCACATTAACAATGACCCCAAACCCCTACTGCTCTAGCACTGCACAACCTGTATATCTTTCTGTCATGACAACTGCACCCACTGTTCTGCTTGCCAAAAAACTACTCACATCTCTGAGGCCAATATCAACCATCAGATCAACCTGGATTCTTCACCTCTACTTTCACTCTCACCTCTGTCCTGCACCACATACTGCAGCCTACGATGCTATAGCCTTGAAGAATTCTGTTAAATATTTTCTTCACTAATCTCGTAAGAGGGGTCATACATACTGAGAAATTGATAAAGCTGCAGAACAAGAAAGGGGCTAAATCTGTAGGTTATCAAAAAAAAAAAACAGAAAATGTGGACTAGATAAACAAAAATGAATAGACTTTGAATTACATCTGGGGGGAGGGGCGCAGGGAATTATGAACTAGTTGCTCTTAAACTGTACAAACTAATCACTAATAAAAAAATGATTCATCTCGGGCTGAGCCCTGGTGGCATAGTGGTTGTGCGCGGGACTGCGGCCCACTGGGATGGAGGTTCGATTCCAGCTCCACAGAGCAAAGGCTGGGCCTTCTACTCCCACCACCTGAGGGCAGTGATGCCCCCCCCCCAAAAACAAACAAACAAAAAAAAAAGATTCATCTCTCTCCGCCCTTACCTGCCCCCCACTCCTCACCATGAAGAATGCACTACAGAGGACAACACTGAAGCTACAGCTCAGAGAGAGGAACATGTATGATTCAAGCACCAGGAGCAAATTAAAAGAGAAGAAGAGAGAGTGGAACACATCCTGGCCCAAGGACGAGAGTCTCATTGGCTCAAAGCAACCAATGTACACAGGGCCACAGGGCCAACCCCACCACGAGACATGACATCCCTTACTGATCCACAGTGCTTTGGGGGGTTAACACTGGAGACCCAGTGGGAGAACTGTACCTGATCTGACCCCACCACAATGGGCAAAACACTAAGGGTGTTAAGGGTGTGCAGAAAGGGGAGCAAAGTGATGAAGTTCCCAAATAATCCCCAAAATAAGACTTCAGGGGCAGGGTATAGTACCTCATCAGACTCAGCCAGAAAATACTCACAAAGGTCAATAAAGAGACCTGGAACTATTTATAGGTTTTTCTTTATTGTTGCTTTGATTTGCTTATGTGCTTATTATTGGTTTTACATGTCTAGCTAGAGATAGATGAGATAAACAATTTAGGAGCAAACAATGGTTGAGGGGAATGGGTCATGGGAGAATGGCAGGTGGAGGAAGAAAGAGGGGAGGGACAAGGGAACAAGTAATATAGGGTTGATGACGAGGAGGGCAGAGGATGCCTGGTGATGCTTGATAAAGTGCAATATAGCAAGAAGAACTAATGAAAGCTGAATGAAGGTTAAATATGATAGGGAGATAAGAGAAATGTAAAAGGAAATAGAGGAAAAAAGGAGGCAAAGGATATTTATAGAGGTCCAAATACAGGTATGAACACATTTAAGTATATTTATATATAATGATAGGGAAATAGATCTATGTAAATATATTTATATATGCTACATATTAAGGTAGCAGACAATGGGTCCCTGGGAGTGATATCAGGAGGGTAGGGGGAAAGTGGTGGGAGAAAGGGGAAATCGATCACAATGATCAACGTATAACTGACCTCCCTCCCCAAGGAGGATCAACAACAGAAATATGGGTGAAGGGAGACAGTAATCAGTCTAAGACATGAAAAATTAGTAGTCAAGAGTTCAGGGGAAGGGAGGAGAATGAGGAACTCATACCATGGGCTCAAATAGAAAGAAATGTTTTGAAAATGATGTCTATATATACAAATGTGCTTGACACAATGGGTATACATATACATAAATATATATAAATCAGTGGTTCTCAACCTTCCTCACTACTCAACCCTTTAATAAAGTTCCTCATGTTGTGTTGACCACCCCCAACCATAAAATTACTTTCATTGCTACTTCATAACTAATTTTGCTACTGTTATGAATTGGGGGCCTTCAGTAAAAGGTTGAGAACCACTGGTATAGAAAGTGATAGAAGCTCTAAGAGCCCCAATAAAATGGTTTTTAAAAATTATTCATTCTTGTGTCTTGAGAAGCATTATCTGAATATGAGGTTAAATTCAAAGAATTGTGTAATTGCAAGGCCAACTTGAACACTTTCCCACCCTTAATCAGATTTGTTAGAGTTATCTCTTACAAACTCACCTGGGACCACTATATATTTATTATTTTTGTGTCCTTCCTAGCTTTATGTATTAAACTTGTACCCATATTTTTGTTTGTTTGTTTGTTTGTTTTGGGGGGGGGGCATCACTGCTCTCCGGCGGTGGGAGTAGGAGGCCCAGCCCCACTGCTGGAATTGAACCTCCATCCCAGTGGGCCGCAGTCCCGCGCACAACCACTACGCCACCGGGGCTCAGCCCAACTTGTACCCATATTTTATCTCCCCTTTGACCCATTCAAAGTTGCTTCCATTTAAAAGGGGGTGGGGGGATTAAGACATGGATTAAGACTTGGGTGAATCCCCTCTGGCCAGAGACAAGGTTATGAAGAACCTTGCTAACAGACAGGGTGCACTGGGAAGTGGATTATGGAAGTTAAAATTTAACACCTTATCATTTGATCTCCCTTTAACCAATTTTAACGTTTTTAGTATTTTGTTTTGCTTTCCATTAAGGTTCTTCTCTATTCTGCTATTTTTAACTATTTTTTCTTTGTTTTTGTATACTTTTAAGGATATGAACTCAAGATGAGTGAATCTATAGACAGTAACCTGATGTTTTCTTAAGGGTGTGGCAGGGGAGATGGGGGAAGGGAGTTACCATCAATGAGTACACCACAAGAAAATGTTCTAAAATCGACTGTGGTAATTAATGATGGCACAACTCTTCATGATATGAACAAACTATTGAACTGTATGATAAATTATGTGCCAATAAATTTTTTAAAAATAATTGATACTTTTGATAGTCTGTTAGGGAATCATCTTTTAACAATTGTGTATTTTCAGTACTGAACATAACTTTTTCCCCAAATGAACTTTTACACAACTGCAATATGTAAAATTTCTTAGTATTAGAAAGACTACACTGTCTTCTCTATCATTATAATCAAAATTATCATTAGAGATTTTAAAAATACAATGCATTTAAAACCCTGTTTTGAAAAGTCTTCAATTGTATAGGTGACATACAACTTTAAGATTAAAAATTCTTTACTTGATTTATATATTTGTTGGAATGGACTATGTTCTCTGTACATTATTCTATTGTTAGGTACATCAAATAAGTTTCAACATATACTATGATTTTTTTTTCTTTTGGAGCCCTGGTGGTGTAGTGGTTGGAAGTTCAAAAGCACCAGCTGCTCCGAGGGGAAAAGACCCAGCTTTCTATTCCTGTAAACAGCCTCAGAAACTTGAAGTGGCAGTTTTACCATGTTCAATAGAGTTAGCATCACCTCAATGGCAGTGGGCTTGTTTTGTTTTCTGATTTCCTATTGTATGCAATCAGTCCAATACTTACTGAGTGTTCACTGTGAGAGCTTCAATAAACTAATACTGAATGAATACAATAAATTTTTCTCATTCCATTTTTCCATAAACTTTTAAAGGTTCCCTGTATATATCCTGGCAGCACTGCTATGTCCTTATGTCAAATGGTATTTTTCACAGATGATCAAACTATAGGCTACTGTAGTTTAACAGTGTTATACACATAATGTTCCATTTAGAATGGGGTTTATGTTCCCTTCCCATTCATCCGAGCAGGCCAGTGACTACCAAGCAAGTGATACTGGCAGCTTCCCAGGATATGTTAAAGAAAGATAAGAGCTTTGCCTGCTCTTCCCTACTGGTACACAGATTGGAGGCGCTGAGTACACCAAGCTAAAGACACCCCAGAAACCCCAGCTGCTCCTCGGGCCCCAACTCTTTTGAGTCTTCCCAGCCCAGACCCTAGGCATGTAGCACACAGATGAATGTGCAAGCTTGCTTTCTGATGGCTCCAGCACACAGCCTTCAAAATTAGTCCAGCTGACTTCAAGTGGAGCAATCAGCTGATCTGTGGAGCTCTGCCCAGACTACATTTAAGAGAAAAATAAGTGCACTTTTAAACCACCAATTGTTAGGCTACACTATAGTAAGGTAAGTGGAACAGTACTTGAGATTAGATAGATAGATAGATAGATAGATAGATAGATAGATAGATAGATATAGATAGATAGATTAGAGATATAGATATAGATATATCAGTCAATGCCCATGAGTTAGGCATTAGTATCCTCACTTAACAAGTTCCCAAAGCCACACAGTTGTAAATACAGAACAGTGATGCCAAATTGAATTTTCAATTATGTTCAAAAGTAAACAATGAATTACTGATGTGTGGAATAGACATGCTGCCTATAATAGTCAAATTAACAGTTTATCTCAAAAAAAGAAAACTCATTGCCATTGAGAGTTAATCCCACTCATAGCACCCTTATAGGATAAGGGAAATGAGCCCTGTGGACTTCTAAGGCTGCAGTAAAAAGCCTCATCTTTCTCCTGCAGAGGGACAGGGGGGGGGGGGGGTCCTGACGTGTGGTTAGCAGTCCAGTTTGCTTTTAACCCCTGGAGCTTTTACAGTTAAGCTAGTGTCCATAAAACACAAGCAGAAGTTTCTCTGTTTTTTGTGTATTCCCCATACCACATATACATACATACACAGAGATAACTACTAATGCATTCGCCCACAAAGTAATTAGCTACATTAAAAACAATTAATTAAAGGTCAATCATACAAAGAACACAACATTACCCCCAAATTCGCACGTAGGCCACCAACACACCTTACACACACTGTATGAGTCTGACAATGTAAACACAAAACCAATTTAAAATATTCATTCCCAGTAGTCATTTTACTTTCCACCTATCATGGGCAAATATTAAGTCAAAGAGTCAGTCTTCAGTGATGCCCCGCCACACCCCGCCTCCCCCCAAAAAAAGAAGTCAGTCTTAACAGGATTAAAGAAGTTAGACCACATTCAATTTCTGGAGAGATATCTTTCTGACAGCTAGAAAAGAAGACAAGTGTGCATTTTCTTAAATATGCTCAAATCACATTTCCTTAAAGCCTTTCCAGCTGACCTACAGCAAACGGAATTCAACTCCCTTGTGAAGCAGTTGACTTGGAGTGATAATCATCTATAAATTCTCTCATTTAAAGTAAGTTCCCAAAGCTAGCTTGTGCTTTGTACATAATAACAACTTTGAGAGTTTGCTTTCAGTAACAAACATAAGAATTTTAAGGCAAATCAAAGAAATGGCTGTAACACTGAGATTATCATTTAAAAATAATAATAATAATAATAATAATCGGGGGCCCACTAGAAATCATTAGGCAAAAACCAAGATATTTTTATTACTGTAATTATAAGCTATTATCACTATAATTTAAAAAGCTAAAATGGATTTTTCTAATCAGGAAAAAGACTACTCTCAACCCCCACAATTATTTCTATGAATAAAGACAAAAGATTTTTTTTCCCCCAAGACTCAGCAGCATTCACTAAATTGGCCAAAAGGGACTTCATGCAATAATGATGAAATATAGTCCAAAGAAAACAAATAGACTGCATGCTTTGTATCACGTATTGAGCATATTATATTAAATTCGTTTCACTTTTACTTTACTGCCCTTTAAAATTACTCCACTATATATTTTAATAGTTTTATTGACATGTAATTCACTTATGATACAATCTAATCATTCAATTATATCAAGAGTTGACAACTATCACTACAATCAATTTTGGGTCCACTGTCATTTTCACTCAGTTTGAGAGCTTATCCAGCAATTATCTGCAAAAGGTATGACAATAGAAACATTTTATTCTTATATAATTGTACTATGAGGACTTATAATTTACCTCCTTAAAAAGACTTCCAGAATATCTACATGCCAACATGTTTGTTTAAAAATCCCTATTATTGAGGACAATAACCATTTAATATAAAAGCAATCGTATTTGTTTGAAAATATTTAAGTGTTAGATCATGAATAATTTTATCAAATAATTTCAGTATGTTCACTTCTGACAAGACAGACTAGGTGGATCAAGAACCCAAAAAAGCTAAGTTTTGGTGACTAATTTTCCAGATAAATACAATTATGATTGCAAAAGTATAATGAAAGTTCTATAAAGTCCACTCTTAGAGCTTTTCACAAGTATTAATAAAAGTCAAAACAAATTTTTCTAATTTAGAAATAGTGAATATCATATAACATGTCAAGACCTTAAAAATGGTGAAGTTTTGCAAGCAAATGATAACAAAATGACTATAGTTCCCAAACTACTGAATAGTCAACACAATTAAACATTGACTAGTCTAATTCATAAATCTAAAGAAAGTTTTCCAACATTAAAATTAAGGCTTGGTGCTGAACCCCGATGGCATAGTGGTTGCGGGCCTGCCGCCTATTGGTTTGGCGGTTCAAATCCAGCAGCAGCTCTCGGGGAGCAAGGCTTGGTAGCTCCCATGACCACCAGAGGGCTGTGAAGCCAAAAAAAAAAAAAATTAAGGCTCAGAAATGTAAAACAAACCTCAGCACAAATTATTCTCTCCACAAGACACTGAAAATTAAAATGGGCACTTGTCCATTTAAAAGTCAACTGGTGGCCAATTGGTTCTAAGTTGTGTTGATAACTACAAAGCCGGGAGTTCAAAGCTATCAGTTGCTCTCAGGGAAACAGACATGGCTTTTTACTCTTCTAAAGAGCTGGTTTCAGAACCGCAGAAAGGCAGCCCCACCCTGTCTTACAGGTCAGAAATGACTCAATGGCAGTAAGTTTGGAGGTCAACACTGTTAATTGAATCATACAGGCAACAGACTCAGTACTAAGTCTGGACTCAAGACTTGCTGGTGCTTATTTCTAATAAGTTATGTGACTAGCTAAGATACCCATCTTTTTTACTTCATTAAATTGTTATCAAGATGCAATGAATTTACCTTCCTAAAATCCTTATGAACTTAGAAGCCTTAGAGTGAGGCAATTGTAGCTTCCTCTCTTCAGAAAGCTCATACATTTATTTAATTTAAAAAGTTCGTTGAGGAAGTCTGATTATTTTTTAATCATTTTAATGGGGTCCTTATAGCTCATCACAATCTGTACACACTCACTGTGTCAAGTATTTTGTACATTTGTTGCCATCATCATTTCAAAACCTTTTTCTACATGCAGCTCATTTTCCCCCCTCCCTCATGAGCCTTCGATAATTTGTAGATTTTTTTTTCATGTCTTATACCAACCACTGTCTCCTTTCACCCACTTTTCGGTTTTCCATTTCCCTGGGAAGCGGATACATGTAGATCGTGATCGGTTCCCCCTTCCTCCCCTCACTATCCCCTTCCCCTCCTGATATCAGTACTCTCATTATTGGTCCTGAGGGGTTGGTCTGTCGTGGATTCTTTTTGTTAGCTCTGTACCAGTGTACATGCTGTAATCTAGACAGATTTGTAAGGTAGAATTTGGGTCATGATAGTGGGAGAGGGGAGGGAGATTAAAGAACTTGAGGACTTGTACAAGCCCCCAATAAAATGATTTTTTAGAAACCTAGAAAAAAGCAGTATGTTTCCTTTGTTTCACTGATGCTATACTGCACTCTGACCGGCTTGTCTCTTCCTTGTGACCCTTCTGTAAGGCGAAGTCCAATTGTCTACAGATGGGCTTTGGGTCTTCACTCTGTACTCCCCCTCATTCACATCGATAGGACTTTTTGTTCTGGGTCTTTGATGCCTGATACATAATCCCATCGATACCTCTTGATCACACAGGCTGGTGTGTTCTTTCCATGTGGTTTTGCTATGTTGCTTCTCAGCTAGACGGTTGCTTTTTCACCTTGAATCCTTTAAGTTTCCAGATGCTGTATCTTTTGACAGCCAGGCACCATCAGCTTTCTTCACATTTGCTTATGCTTCCAATTTATCTTCAGCAATCGTGCCAGAGAGGGTTAACAGAACATAACAGAATGCCAGACTATTAGAAAAAGAGTGTTCTTGTGTTGAGGGAGTACTTGAGTAGAGATCCAATGTCCATCTGCTACTTTAATACTAACATAAAAATATATGTACATAGATCTATTTCCCTATTGCTATATACAAATGTTTACATATGTACATGCCTGTATTTACAGTTCTTATTTCTATTTCAGATGATGAAGTTTTGGAAATGAGTAGTGGTGACAGCAGCAGAAGTAAGGTATAACTAATGTCACTAAACTACACTTCTTTTTTAAATAAAGTCTTTTTTAAAAGTTGAAAAACTGGGCTGAGCCCTGGTGGCATAGTGGTTGTGCGCGGAACTGCGGCCCACTGGGGTGGAGGTTCAATTCCAGCAGTGAGGCTGGGCCTCCTACTCCCACCACCAGAGAGCAGTGATGCCCCCCCCTCCCAAAAAAAAAAAAAGTTGAAAAACTCCCACAGGCTTGGTGGTTCAAATACAGCAGCTGCTCTCAGGAGCAGCACAGGGTAGTGCCCACGACCAACAGAGGCAGTGATGCCCCCCTCCAAAAAAAAAACCCCAAAGTGCACTTGGCACAAGCCATAATAAAAGTTGAAAAACTAAGCGGAGTGCAGCTTCATGCTGTCACACTAATGAGAAAGATGTATCAAGTACTTCCACATTCAATTGAATTTAATGGATTGCTGAGTTGGTTACTAATTATTAAGTTTACTATGTGAGTGCTGAGTATATAAAGAACTAAATTTTAACATTAATGTTATGGTTTAGAAGAAAGTACTTTAAAGTAGCACTTTAAATAGAAAATACAAGTATAGTAAGACTGAACACTAAAATAACTAAAGACCCATGATATAATACTGCCACAACTGCAATGCTCTCATCTAAAGAATACATATCTAACTTCCATTTACAGTATTTGAAAAGTCTACAAAGATTTGCAGTATGTGTTCCAAATTCCTTTGTTTAGTCAAAACCCTCAATCTAAAAAACCAGCGTAATATAATGATTTGCCAAAGACTCTGCAGGAACAGTGAACTATTTAATGTGGCTCTTCTTGTCCGTTTCTAACTCCCACCAAACTACCTTTACTGGAATGGATGTGGTACGCTGAAGGAAGATCCTAATATCATAGGGTTGTGAACAGGATTCCCTGGAACGTTATCCTGCTAGGTATAAAATGAACCTTGGTGGTGCACTGATTGGTTTGCTAACCATAAGATCAGAAGTTAAAAATCCAGCAGCTGCTTCTTGGGAGAAAGATAAAACCTTCTAACTCTTAAGTTAGCAAGCAGGAAAATGCACAGGGGCGGTCCTATCCTGTCCTATAGATAGGTCGCTATAAGTCAGAGTCGACTCAATGGCAGTGAGGGTTTCTTTTTTTAAAGCAGAACGAGGGATCTTCATCACCAACAAGAACAAGAAGGGCATCTCTTTGGGCCCAAGATTCCAGAACAGTGAACTGCCTGGAACATCAGAATAGCAGCAACAGAAGCAGGAGCTCGAGCTGGAACAGAGTGGTGGACCTCCCAAGCACAAAGCAAGGAAGCTGCTAGAGGGCTTTCGTGCCACAGGCTGACTTACAGAGTGGGTGCCTCTGGGCACTTCATTGGGGAAACTCTGCTTGCTGACTCACAGAGCTTGACCCAAATACCTTTAGGTTGAGCCTTCCAGAGAAGTAGTATGATTTGTGAATTTTTTTCAATCATTTTATTGGAGGCTTTTCCAGGTCTTAGAACATTCAATACATCATTTGAATCAAGCATATTTGTACACGTTGTCATACTCATTTCCAAATATTTTCTACTTGAGTCCTTGGCATAAGCTTCTCTTTCCTTGTCCTTTTTTTTTTAATAAATCATTTTATTGGGGGCTCTTACAACTCCCATCACGATCCACACACACATCAATTGTATGCAGACCACATTTGCACACTTGTTGCCTGCTTTGTGAATTTATTAGCAGATCTTGAAGAACATTGTCACATATCCTGAACATTTATACTGACAATACAACTCCTTGACCTCCTTAATAAACTCTTTATGAATTTTGTCTATGAGTGTGTGTAGCCATCGCAATGAGTATCAGAACCCAGGTTGTAAAATAAAACTAAAAACCATCAAGCCCATAAAACAGGGTAGATGCTAACTCTTTTACAGGAGCCTCCATTTTCTTCCTCAGTGAGGCTGCTTATTTTCCAATGCATACACCTAACTATGCTACCATGAGAAAATATAAACAAAATGAGGTAAAGAGAAAACAGCCTCTAAAGTTAAGCCATGTCTAGAATACCAGTCAGTTAAGCCCAGTAGAGAATTCTTTCAACCATATTATTATGTCAGAACCAGAACTGAAAATGATTATACATTAAGTGTACCCCTGTAGGGTCTTACAAATGCCATCTCACTTAATCCTACTTCAAACAATTTCTGATGTTACATTCTATTAACGCAATCTTTCTGACTCAAGTCTGTGTTCTTTCACTACCCAAAGTATGTGTAATTTCGTTATTTTAGGAGTAGGTGTGTCTGGAAATTTTAAGTAAGCCCTTTTCTGGTTAAATCCCTAAGAAAAAAAAACTTAAAAAACAAACTCAGAAAAGGCACAATATTTTCCTTGTAGACCACTCAGAAAATTAGCTTCCCTTCCCTTTTATTAAGTTTCTCAAGCAAAATGACTTTTTCTCCTAACCTGTATCACAGTTCAGAGTCCCATTAGTTCGCATGTTATTCCTACCTACAGCCATGCCATACCTACTACCTCCTAATTGTTTTCACAGCTCCCACATTTTCCTTCTTTACTACTACCACATAAATGTTTATTCACACTAAAATCTTGTCATCTCAGATATGTTTATTACATCTAGAATGTATGTCAAGCACTTTGTCAGACACCGTAATTAGTGCAATGACCGAGATAAACACGGCTCTTGCTGTCTAGGAGCATTCAATCTCTCTAGTACGAGCAACAAACTGGTTAAGAGCAAGGAAGAATTCAGAGGCTAACAAAGAATCAGGAATACTATACTTGAGTATAAACCAAGAATATCAGCCAAGGCACCTAACTTTACCACAAAAACTGCATTAAAAATGTGCCGGACACTCAAGTACTCCCTCAACACTTTGTTCTATTGGACTGGCATTCCATGATGCTCGCCTTCCCCACACGACCACTGAAGACAAAGCAGGTACATAAGTAAATGTGGTGAAGAAAGCTGATGATGCCCGGCTATCAAAAGACATAGTGTCTGGGGTCTTAAAGGTTTGAAGATAAGCAAGCGGCATCTAGCTGAGAAGCAACAAAACCCACACGGAAGAAGCACATCAGCCTGAGTGATCATGAGGTGTCAATGGGATCAGGGAACAGGCATCAAAAGAACAAAAAATCTTATCATTATGAATAAGGGGGAGTAGATTGTGGTGACCAAAGGCCCATCTGCAGGCAACTAGACATCCCCTCACAGAAGGGTCACAGGGAGAAGATGAGCCAATCAGGGCACAGTGTAGCAACAATGAAACATACAACTTTCCCTAGTTCTTTAATGCTTATCCTCCCCACCTCTGCACCACCACCCCCAATCACGATCTCAATTCTACCTTATAAATCTGGATAGACCAGAGGATGTACACTGGTATACATAAGAACTGGAAACAGAAATCCAGGATAGATTAATTCCTCAGGACCAGTGGTGAGAGTGGTGATGCCAGGCGGGTGAAGGGAAGGTGGGGCAGAAAGGGTGAATAGATCACAAGGATCTACATATAACTCCCCTCCCTGAGGGAGAGACAACAGAAATATGAGTGAAGGGAGACATCAAAACAGTGCAAGACATGGCAAAATAACAGTAATTTATAATAAATTATCAAGAGTTCTTGGGGGGATGGTGAAGAAGGGGAAAAATGAGGAACTAATATCAAAGGCTCAAGTGGAAAGCAAATGTTTTGAGAATGGTGGCAACAAATATACAAATGTGCGTGGCACAATGAATGTATTCAGCTTAGCCCTGGTGGCACAGTGGTTGTGTGCGGGACTGCGGCCCACAGGGTTGACGGTTCAAATCCAGCAGCAGTCTCTAAGAGCAAGGCTGGGCTTCCTACTCCCACCAGGGCAGTGATGCGGGGAGTGGGGAGTGTAGGAAGGATGTATGTATGGATTGTGATAAGCATTGTATGAGCCCCCAATAAATGTTTTTTTAAGGTGCTGGAAAGCCCTGCTTACACATGAGTATATATGGTATGTACTTAAAACATACTCTGAGACAAACACTTCTATATTGGCATGAAAGGCCCCAATCTAGCCATTAATTTTTTTTCTTCCATACATCCATCATGTCAAGCACATTTGTACACTTGTTGCCATCATCATTCTCAAAACATTTTCTTTCTACTGGAGCCCTTGGTATCAGCACATTTCCCTCCTCCCTCTCCCACTCTCCATACCTCATGAATCCTTGATAAATTCTTTTTTCTAGTTCCAATCTGCATCCTCTGAACTACACAGAATGCCCTGTACCAAGACTATTCCTAGCTATATGATTCAATTAAGACTTTCTAAAAATCAGTAATCTTCATTTCAATCCTAAAACTGAGTCTTTTTCTCTCACCAAACCTTTAGTTATTATATAATACTCTCCAGTTCTACTCTTAAAGGACTGCCACAAAACAATTACCAAGAAAAAAATACAATCGTTTTTTTAAACCTTCTCTTCAATAGTTAAATATTGAGGTGGGGTGGGGGGGAGGCAGAAGGTGGTGTTGAAATCACCGTATTTTTCCACCATGAAACAGTGCACAGTGCTAGTCATCAGTAAATGTTCAATGGCTTTTCAAATATCCAAGCATCCTCTGCTCTGCTATCAATGTCCACTGACTTCTAGGGGCAATATAATCAGGCCTTTCACAAATGCCAAGTGCTGCAAGATTAACTCAAAATGTGTCAGACCACTGCAAATCCCTAATTACTCACGAAAACATGCTTCAAACTTTTGATTACCAGTGGATCAACACTCACTTTTATATTAAAAGTACTAAGATACAAAAGGTATTGTGAGGAGTTGTTAGGACATTCATAAATAAGCCTGCCTACTCAAGGAGGCATCAGAAAGTTCCTAGAAAAATTCCTTTTTCTTTCAATACCATTAATTTTTAATGCTCCTCCACATTCAAGTAAATTTACTAAAATGTATTATTCTGTAATGACTTAATATAGCATTTTCTTTTACAAATGCAAGCCCTTAAATATAAAGTTATACCTTATTTTTAGATAACTTGCCACATCTAACAATTACAATAGTCCTTTTTTGAATCCCTGGGTAGCCCAGAGCTAAGCAATAGATTACAAGTCAAGAGGCTAAAAATTTGAGCCAACAGAGATACACACCTCAGAAGACAAACCTGAGGATCTGCTCACAACCTTAAAAACACAGTTCTATTGTGACACACGTGGGCCTGACAGGAACTGATCATAACAGCAACTAGAACTGCAGTGTTCTGGGACATTATCAATCTCATACTGCCTTCATACAAATTATCAAACACTACTACTTACTACCCAAAATTTCACGGAAAAAAACATATGAGAGATAGAGAATTTTTCATTCAAATTTTTGGTATCTGCTTATATTTATGCAGCTTATCCATCTCCCCCCCCACCCCCAATGGAAAGTTATGAAAATCAGAGCCTGTTTTACCCACTGGTATATACTTAACATCTAGAATAGTGGAGTTCCATATAGACCTGTGGAATAAACACCATGACAGTAATGTTTAATATGTATGTGTCCCAAATATTCTACATACTCATATAATCCCTAAAATCATCATTATTGCTCCCTTTTATAAAACAGAGATCTGAAGATGTTAAATTTCACTTTTTTTTTTGGGGGGGGGGGGGGTTTGGTTTTGTTGGGGGAGGGGGGCATCACTGCCCTCTGGTGGTGGGAGGAGGCCCAGCCTTTGCTCCATGGAGCTGGAAAGTCCCGCGCACGCCACCGGGGCTCAGCCCAAATTTCACTTTTAAGGTAGAATTCAAATCCATGCATTTTGACCCAGCTCCTACTTTTAACCATTACTCTAGTTACTCCAGCCATTTTTTTGTTTGTTTTGGGGGTGTTTTTGTGTTTTTAGTTACTCTGTCCTTAACATCAAATTATATGTTTAATTTTGATTAAATGCCAACCACCTCTATTCAGTAAATGCGTCTAAGAATGGTCATTTTCTTTTAAAGACTCATTTCAATACTCCATTCATAATCATTTTTTAGAAAGTATGGGTTTACAGAAATTTATAATTTTAGGGTTATCTAACCATCTAAGCAACTCATGGGTACCACTGGGTATCTTCTGAGGAGTTTCTATATTAAGCCAAACTCTTTAAATTTATCCTTTTTTAACTTGCAAAGTTAAGAGAAAAACTGAACTTGAACTCATGAATATCAAGTATAACAATCCAACCAAAGGCACTACTTCCTGTTCCTCAGTGGTGGTGCTCTGAGTTAGGCAATGGAATACTAATGGCAAGATCAGTGGTTCAAACTCACCAGCTGCTCTATAGGAGAAAGACACAGCTGACTGTTGCAACAGATTTATGAACTCAGAAACCCTATGTTCAAGTCAACTCAGTGGCGGTGGATCTGCTTTCAGTTTGCTTACTAATATAAATCCTGTTAGTATATTAATTTAATACTAATAATATTAATAATTGCATCCTAGCCATATTCCAAAGTAGTATAGGGATCTAAATAAGAGAAACAGTGCCTGCCTTCAAAAAAAAAAAAAAAAAAAGACGGGCTGAGCCCCGGTGGCGTAGTGGTTGTGCGCGGGACTGCAGCCCACTGGGACGGAGGTTCAATTCCAGCAGTGGGGCTGGGCCTCCTACTCCCACCACCAGAGAGCAGTGATGCCCCCAAAAAACAAGAAAACAAACAAACAAACAAAAAAAGACAATAAAACAAAATCCATTCTATACCAGAAAAGAAGCAAGCAACTAAATAATATGGATACTTTAGAATCGCTCCTAGGGCACTTTAACAAACATCATTTTATGAAGATCTTAGAATGCCTTCATGGTAACACCAAACCCTGTATTGCCTTATTCAAAACCGTAATATAGGTAGCATTGCTAAGGTTACTAATATAAGTAGTCTAGGAAGACTCTGGATTATAAGCTCTTTAACATCTAACAGCCATCTTATACTTCTCTCAGCCTAGACACAAGGCGTCAAGTCAATTCTGACTCACAGTGATTGTACAGTACAGTGCTATAAAAATAGAAAAAGTAAAAAAAAAAATAAGACATGGGGAATTAAAAGGAAAAGTAAATTGATACCAGATCTGGATTCACTGAGACATTTTGGCAGGCTCTGAAGGGTTATTTTCATCAACAATAACTTGAAGCAGTTTTCATGTATCAATTTGAAGCAAATATAAGACATGAGAAAAGTGAAAAAAGTTCACCTGCTAAATAAAGTTATATGAAGAACAAAGCATGAGCAGCTGTAGCTAGCCCTAAAAAAGCATTGTTCTCTTCCCATCAAAGCAGCCCTATGGAAATATTCACTGGTGTGTAACTGATGTCTCCTTCCAAAAGCTATGTCAATAACCATCTTGAAAATAACTTCAGCCTCCAGATGACTAAGTCTCCAGATGACTATGAGACTAGTTAATATCACCTCAGCAACTTCATTAGCCCCTCAACTTGTGTTAGCATGTTTTAACATTCGGAAACCATGTAAGATAATGAATGTTTTAAAATCCATTGGGGAAAACTTGCTATAAAACAATAATTATAAAAGGCCAGATAAGAAGTAGCTGTCTACATTAATGACATTTTGTACAGTAGCTGTAACGAAATCTATAACTTGGCAAGTTAAGTCTATATGCAAGATAAATGGAATGGGATGCATTTTATATTTCTTTTGTTTTGGGGGGCTTCACTGTGCTCTGGTGGTCATGGGAGCTACCCAGCGCGGCTCCTGAGAGCTGCCGCTGGATTTGAACCGCCCCCAGGCCGCAGTCCCGCACTCAACCACTTGCACCACCAGGGCTCAGCCGCATTTTATATTTCTATGTCCCACAACATCCTCTATTGGGTCTTGCACACAAATAATTGGTTTGTGCTCAACTGGCCTACATGCAGGATATGTCCCAATTGATCCAACAAAATTGGCACGAAGTTTTTTGGGGTTTTTTGATGTGTAATGTTTCTTAAAAGTAAAATAGAGGGCTAAGTCCCGGTGGTGTAAGTGGTTGAGTGCGGGACTGCGGGCTAGGTGGTTCAAATCCAGCGGTGGCTCTCAGGAGCAGCGCTGGGTAGCTCCCATGACCACCAGAGAGCAGTGATGGCCAAAAGAAAAAAAGTAAAATAGACCCTTAAAATCTCAGCATGTTTTTAGATTCTGAAATCTCAATTAGTGTTAGCCTTTTTGCTTTTAGAAAAGCCTGATCGGGCTGAGCCCCAGTGGCGGAGTGGTTATGCGCGGGACTGCGGCCCACTGGGACAGAGGTTCAATTCCAGCAGTGGGGCTGGGCCTCCTACTCCCATTGCCAGAGAACAGTGATGCCCAAATTTAAAAAAAAAAAAAAAGCCTGATCTTCCTTGAGTTATAATGTGTCATCAATCAAAATTGAGACCTGTAAAGAACTTTTCTCTGAATATAACCAAAATTTAAGATTAAAGAGTTCAAATTCTGGACAACTAGAGAGCTGCTTCAGAGTAACTTAGAAAGTCTGACATAAAGTATAAGCAAAATATTAATTGACTTGAAGCCACGGCATTGTCTGAAGCATATAGATCCTGAACAATAATTTCAATATGCCACTTTCCAGTAATCACTGATTTAAAAGTTTAGCCTCTACACTAGTAAAAGATCTCCCAATCACACTACTGGGAAGCAGTAAAAGTCAGTTTTTCCAACTTCACAGTAACCTTGCATAAGTTCAAAGTTCCCAACTTGAGAGTCAGGAATCCAAATCTTGCCATGAACAAAAAGAGCCTTACCAGAGTTGGGGGAATGTTCTAAAATTGATTGTGTAACAACTGTACAATTCTTCTTGACACAATTGGGCTATGTGATATATAGATTAGATGTTAATTTTTTTAAGTAAAAGCCTTGGCTGAGCCCCGGTGGTGTAGTGGTTGAGTGTGGGACTGCAGTCCACAGGCTTGGTGGTTCAAATATAGTAGCAGCTCTCCAGGAGGAAGGCTGGGTCTCCCACTCCCACCAGAGGTCAGTGATGGCAAAAAAAAAAAAAAAAAAAGCTAAAAGCCTTGTGGTCTTTGATGACTATTAACTGAGAGCCTATCACCACTTTCTCACACAGGCACTTTTCAAGTGATATCTGGTTTTATGCAGAAAGTCTGTTAAAAATAGTTGAGAGTGATGGATTTTTACAAAGGTAAGCCTCTGCTTAAGAGTTTACTTGGAGAGAGAAAAAAAAATCAACATGTTTGTTAACTGACAACAGTTCAAGCTCCATTCCTAATACCCCATGTGTGCTCCATCAGGCCCTCAAGACTGATTTTCAGAAACAGATCACTGTCTAGGCAGTTAATGGTTGATTGCTTAAGCCACACCAAGGGGCAACCTTATATAACAGACAAGAAACTACACAAATAGTGTTATTTTTAACTTGCTTTTATACATATAAGCAGGTATGGTGGTATTCTGTGCTGGTCTGCTAGCTTAAAAAGCAGTTCGAGCCCACCTCTCAGGGGGCTCCATGAAAGCAAGATGAAACTGTGCTCCTATAAAGATTTGCAGCTTCAGAAACACTATACAGGGTTGCTATGAGTGAGGATAGACTCAATGGCGGTGGATATGGGTTTTAATGCACATTCACATTAAATGGCTAAGAGCAGTTTTGCACAATCTGATCCAATAGGTGAATGTACAAAATTTTAAATGTTATATGCCTATTAAATGCTAAAACTACATAAACCAATTCACCCTCTAAAATCAAAGTAAAGGAAAAAAGGTATAAAGTGATCTAAAATGTAAGGATTAAGTTCAACATTTTTTTAAAAATTAGTTAATTGCCCTATAGCAGTTAATGCCTCCTCCCAAAGAAATTTTAAGACTTTCTAAATTTGCCAAATTAAATACTTTTATAGGCCTAAGATGGCTTCAAATAACCTCCTCCTAGGAAATGAGGGGTATTTTGTGCAAAGTATTATTTAATAGTCTGATAGATTACTTTTCATCACACAATACTTCTAATATGTGCTTAAAAAGACCCAAAATGAAAACATCACTTTAGGTCAATCTAATGTCTGTACTTAATTTTTTTTTGGGGGGGGGCATCACTGCTGTACTTAATTTTTTGATAGGTCATTAAAATTAAGAACATTTAAGAAATTTCACTAAGGTCTTAAGCATTTAAATCAATTAAGTTCTAATACCAAACCCAGAGCCATTGATTCACAGTGACTGTATAGTACAGAAGCAAAACTGCTCCACAGAATGTCCAAGGCTCTACACCTCTGCCGAATTACACAGCCCACTGAACTGAGTGGGATCGAACCGATGCTGTTTTTGTTCGCTGCTGAGCACTTTAATCACTGCCCCACCGGGAGCAATGGCACTGCCATCATAATGCCTAAATTTTTTAAAAGCACTTTAAAACCACAACATCCTTTCATCATTACAAAAATAAAGACTTCCTACCATGAAATCTATAAAGTCTGCAGAAATTGGTGTAAGCCACAGAACAGTTTCTAAGATTTATAAATCCTTTCCTAATTTAAAATAATTCTGGGAGAGAAAAAACAACAAAATGCATTTTATAATTAAGATTATCAGTGTCACAAAGAGAGTTCATTGGTAATATTAAGGGTTTTTCCACAGAGATAAATCTGTTATCCTGTAATAATATGTAAAAACCGTAACAATATTTGCAGTCCCTAATATTTAACTATCCTTTGAGGACAATACTTGGTTATGTAAGTTTTCAGATTCCATGGGCTTGTGACAACACAATTTTATTCCTTGCTCTTAATATACAGAAATTACTTATTCATATGAACATGAACTAAACCAACACTACTGAAAATTAGTGAATGGGCAAAACACGTGACACACACACACATACACACACAAAAATCAACCCTGACATGTACAACTTGTTACTCAAGTCGAATTAGCAGAACTCTGGTGAAGTGGAAATAGCAGGACACTTAGAGAGCTTTGTTCAGATCCAGCTCTCCCACTTTCCAAACTGCGTTGTTTGGGTCAGGCACTCAATTTGCTTCTTCATAGTTAAATGGAAGCTAAAAACAATATTCAAACTACTGCACAATATTTTTGAGGATGAAATGATCAAGACATTTAGACTGTGGAGTGCTAGCTCTGTGTGTGTGTGTGTGTGTGTGTGTGTGTGTGTGTGTGAGAGAGAGAGAGAGAGAAAGAGAGAGAGAGAGAGAGAGAGAGCACGCACACATACCCACTATGGTAGATTCAGACCACATAAACTGTCATCTTTCAATATCTGGTGATATCAATAAAGGACAACTAACAAAATGGTAAATAGCATATGCTCCACAGTACAGTTCACATCAATCTTCTTGAGGATCTTTTTCTTCCGCCTATGTCTATGCAATATAATATCTAAGTTTTGTGCAGTCTATATGCCCCATCTAAAATGTTTCCTTAACAAGATGGTGAAGAAAATGTCAATTGATATCTAATGGTAAGTTTTCAAAGTACTCTCAAAATTAAAGATAAGAAATTTGTCCATTTTTAATCAGCCACCAAAATTTCTGTAAGACTTTAGGATGAACTTTGAAATCACAACCTTGATTGTTAATAATTCTAGCAGATAGTCAAAAAAATGGTTAATGCACTTTGCAGTCTGTAGAATACAGGCAATATGGTGCTGTTTATGTAGATTAATAATCGATAAATCTTATTATGAAGTTTCCCAAAAGGATTCAAAGGGTTGTAGCAATTGAAACATACATTTCTAAATTGTCCTGAAAATACTGAGTACATTTTTATCACTTCACTAGGATCTCACAAGTCTTTAAAAAGTAATACTAACGCCTTCATAAGCATAACCAATAAACGACTTTAAACACTACCACCTAAAATCCTGAGTCTCACTCTCAAACACTGTAAAGATTTTAAAAAGAAAACTAGCAATGCCGTGCCTTTAAGAATGTATTTTCTCACAAGTCTGATTTGGTGGTTATTTAAAAGACATCGATTCATTATTCAGTTCTACAGTGATTTGGTCACAAAGCAGGAAAGAGTATTAAAAAAAAATCACGCCGGGGGCCGCATTAGAGGACTACAAAAGGGGAATTTGGCACACACTCATGAAATCTACACCCACCGGCTTGCTTTCTTTTAAGTGGAGGAAAGTAAAAGTTGGGGGTCTCTTTGCCGGCCAAGGAAGGTCTGCGAAATCCAGGGAGACCAGCCATGTTGAAAAACACTTGTCACTAATAGTTGTGACAAGTGTTCAAGTACACGGCTGGAGGAAGCTAACCTGGTGCACGAGGTGTACATGGCAAGGCCGCCGGCGCTCCACCACAAGGCTCCGGGCCGGCTCGGGGGCTGTCGCGGAGTTCGAGCCGTCCTCCGGGCCCTGAGAAGTGCCCAGCCGCGGGGAAGAAGGGCGGGGAGAGGAGTTCGGGGGCGAAGGCAAACGGTCTGAGAGTTGGGAGTCGCTAGCCGCGGCGAGAGGGGCGCGGCGGTGGGCAGCGCTTCCCGACTCGAGAGCCTGGAGGAGGGGCCGAGGGTTCGGGGAGCCGAATCTCACCCAAAAGTCCCCTTGCCCCCCCCCCACCCCCACCCCCTCACTCACCCCCACGCCAGGGCCCGGGAGCGCGGGAGGAAGGGGAGGGGAGGGGAGGGGAGGCGCTCCGGGGCACTGACCTGTCCTCCGAGTCCATGCGGCTCAGGGGCTCCCCATCCGACGACATCTCCAAGCTGCCTCGCCGGCCCCCGGAGGTCGCGCTGCTTCCGCCTCCCCCGGTTCCGTAGCCCTCGTCGCCGCCGCTCGAGACGACGCTGCTGCTGCTGCTGCCGCCCCCGCCGCCGCCCTGGCTGCCCCGCGGTCCCTTGGGCTCCTCCAGGCCCTCCTTCCCGTCCCCATCGCCGCTGCTGCTGCTGGCGGCGCCGGGGCTCAGCGAGCGCGTCTCGTCGCTGCTGCTCCCGCCGCTGCTGCCCACCAGGCTCTCGGCGCTGCTCTCCTCCTCGCCGCCGCCGCTGCTGCTGCTCTCGTCCTCCTCGTCGTCCTCGTCGTCCTCGTCCTCGCCGGCCTGGCTGGCGCTCTCCGGGCTGGGCTCCGACATCGTCTCCGCCTCGCCGCCCCCCACCCCTCCTCCTCCGCCGCCGCCGCCGCCGCCGCCGCCCCCACCAACGCCGCCGTTGAGCAGCAAAGCGGCTACCGCCTCGGCCTCCGCCTCCTCTTCCTCCTCTTCCTCCTCTTCTTCGGCAGGCTCGGCCCGACCCCGCGCCGCCGGGCCGGGGCTGCCGGCGGGCAGAGGGCTCAGGCGGGAGAGCTCCTCCAGGTCGGCCATGTCGGTGATAGCGGCGGCCATGGCGGCGCCTCCTCCTCCACCTCCTCCCCGCCGCCGCCTCCTCTCTCTCCGCTCGCCCTCCCTCGCCCCCTCCCAAACCACCAAAACTCCGCCGCCGCCGCCGCTGCAGAGCGGGAGGAGGGCCCGCGAACTGCGTCAGCCTGCACACGCGCTACGGGGCCCGCGCGGGGCCAGGCGCGCGACTGCGCGGACTCACGCGAAGGCCACTGCGCGCCTGCGCGGCGGCACGCGGCCAGCCCTCCCCACTCGGCCGATCCCGCGCTCATCCACTAACCCCCCCCCCCGCCCCCGCTCCCTCCCCCGCCCCGGCTCGCCCCGCCCACATCTCGCCGGGGCTTCAGAGTTTCCCCCGGACCCTTCGCCTGCTCCCAGGCTGAACGAAAACCCCAGAGAGGCTGCCTGGACATTGTAACAACCCACCAAGTTCTCACGATCAAGTCATTCATTCAGCATGTGTGGAAATCGCCCGCTAAGGACGGGCGCTGGGCCAAGGATGCAGCAAGTCCCTGGCTCGCGGGAAGCTTACAGTCTACGAGAAGTGGGGGCTAACATGAACACACATACGTAGCACAGTCCAAGGAACTCCATCCCTAAGCGCTACCGAGTCAGCTTTTAATGGGAAAGGCCCCTCGTGACGGCGAAAGGAGCGCCGGTTGGCGCCGTGGTCTAAGCACTGGGGTGCTAACCTCAAAGTCTCCTAGGGTGGGACCAAGACGTGGCCGTTTGCTTTCATAAAGACTGCATGAGTCCTTGGAAGCCCTCCGGGCGGGCCTCTGTCCCGAAAGAGGGATGCCACTTGGCTTTGGGTTTGCTAATGGTGAGGGTCACAGTCTTCATCCCTTAAGTTCACGATCTTCAGTTTAGGCCGTGAACCCTTTAAAAGAATTGAGTAAGGCTTTGTACCTTTAAAAGTGTGTCGTCTTCAGGATTTCTAGCACCCCCCTCCCCGCATCATAAATATTTCATAACTCACACTTTAAAATGTCGCCAATTGCCTGTAAATACCTTAGGGATTTTTCTATCCGCCAAAATCCACTTGTTTATGATGCAGTTTCCTCTTTCATACTTGGATAATTGCAATCCTTCCTTCATCTTTTGGAACTTATGTTTGCAGTCCACATCCCCTCCAAAACTTTATCATTTAAAAAAAAAACTTCACATTTTTGAAGTCTGTGAGTCACCTGATCACACTTGCCTGTAACCAAACTGTACAGAAATGGAAATTTAAAGGTTGCTTTGTTAGTTTCCGGTGGCCTCAGAACTCGTGTTCTCATAATGATCAAATATTTCCAGTTCTTTATAAATTGATTAAATGTGAAAGTTAAATTTTATTGGGAATGCATCTCTTAAAGGTGGAGTTGGACAGACTTTGTTTCAACTCATTTATGATCCAGAAAAACTTTTCAAGTCCAGGGATGTGAGCGTAGAGAAAATGTAAGCATGGAGAAAACTTGTTCGCATAAATAACTAGGTAGTAGTGAATAGAGTTTTGTAGAGACATGTCACTCAATTCTCCCTGCTCCTTCCAACTTACACAATAAAAAGAACAACAACAAAAAACACTTTCAGTGATTTATCAGCTGACAGCTCTGATGAGGTGCTCTTTCAACCTTGCTTGCTTTTGCAAGCAAGTACCTGAAAGCCACCTGACTTGTGAAAGATGTCACCCATTCCATTCACTGACATCTCCAATTGTCCCTTTCTGTGACATCCAGGAGATTTTTGTAACACAAGGGCATTGCGTATTAGTCAAATTCTGTATGGATTTGGAGTTTCCTTTTTCATTTGTAAAGTAGAAAAGGGACAATTGGGATAAAAAAGATTTAGAAAAGATTATTTTATACCTTAGCTCCAAAGTGTATTTTCAGGCAGATCAATTTCAGGGATCAGAGATTGCCTTTTAAAAATGTTCCATTTGATGGAAAAAGAAAAGTCTCTTAGTGCTGGGAAAATTGGATTTCCACATGCACAGAAATGAAACACATACTTTATACGAAACCCTATGCATACACGAACTTACACCATACACAACAAATTTAAAATGGATTAAGGATCTAAATGTAAAAACTGAAACCATAAAATTCCCAGGGGAAAAAAAGCTGAGCAACACTGTCTGGCTTAGTTTTCAATAATGAATTCTTTATATAAGATAAACACAAACAGCAGAAGACAAAATAAGTAAGGTGGGACCTCATAAAAGTTTTTTTTAAAAATTCATGTTCCTCAGAAAACTTTGCCAAAACTTTACATGCAAAATGTATATATCTGTGCATATACATCGATACTCACATACATGTATGGTTACCAGGAATAGGACTGGAAGGGAGTGGAGGGAAATCACTAAATGATAGACAGGTATCAGTTTGGCTGGAAGGTAAGTCAGTATATATAATAGGGAAGTGGTTGGTGTAAGATAATTTAAAAAAGTTGTAGACAAAATTTACGTATTTTTTCAAAAGGTACATACTCTTACATTCACAGTCTTGCACTACCAATAATAACAAATACTAATCTAAAAGTGGATACACAGGCAGCAAAGCAAGATGAACAGGTATGAGTCATGAAAGGGATTATGCTCACAAAAGGACTAGCAGATATTTCTACACATGCCTAATGTGTGTGCTATAAATTACGAGTATATCTGTCCATATCATAAATCAAACGGAGCAAAGGCATGCAAACTTCTTAAAACCAAAAACACCCACAAAATATCACCACAATCCAGTCAGTTCTAACTCCTACCAACCCTTTAAATTAGAACTACTCCTTAGTGTATTCAAGATGGTAAGTCTTTACTGAAGATCACATCAACCCCATAAGATCCAAGCCAAGGACAATTCGAAGAATAAGAAAAGAAGGAATGGTAACAAGAAACACAAGGAGGAAATGGGATAAGTGAGGCTCTGTACAGGGCAATTGCTAATGAAGTAGATGAAATAATATGTCTGACTTGTTGAAGGTAGCACTGACGATTGGCTCTGTAAATGTATCCAATTCACAATCAAGTTTTTCACTGAAAAAAAAATCTTTACATTAAGGAGCAGTAAGAGCCCCAAATAAAATGATTTAGTAAAAAAAACTTTTTTTAAAGTCTTTACAGGAGAAAACTATCTCATCTGCCTCCAGAGGAGCAATCAAATGGTGGGCTAAACTCCCTCGGGAGCCTCTGCCTAGCTCCCTAACCCAGAGTGCCTCAAGGCTATAACCAAACACCTTGAAAGAATGAGTCCCTGGGCCTGGGAGTTTAGGACCGTAATCCCAGGGGTACATAAAAGGCAATTAGCATAACAAAGTCCACAAAGAAAGCGTTCCACATCCAACTTGGGTGAGTAGCTACTGAGATCTGCAGGGAAAGACCTCTAATTCAAGTGTATTTCAGAAAGGCCCCTTTATTCAGTCTTAAACGGGATAAAGGCAAATCATCTGCATGAGGAAAACTGTCATCATGAGGCCATAATTGTTTCTACAGCATTCTTGTCTGTAGCTAATTATACATACCTAAAAGAAAAAAAAAAAAACGCACTGCCATTGAATTTCCACCCTATAGGACAGAGAAGAGCTGCCCTCTTGAGTGTCCAAGACTGCAACTCTTCACAGGAGTAGAAAATCCACCTTTCTCCTGTGGTTTCAAAAGCAACTCAACATGTGACCACTATGCCAAGAGGGCTCCTTAATTATACATAAGGTGTAAAAATAAATGGTTAAAAAAATGTGTCACAAGCAGGGTAACAGGAGGTGAGTGGGAAAGCTTCATGACTGGGACTTGAAGATGTGAAGTTGACAAGACTGCTTCAGGGACCTTTCAGTCACTGTGCTACTCACGAGTTTGGCTAGAACTCACCACCCTGTGGCCTGGTACTACAACTCCCATGTGACCTCCTATCTGCAAATCATTAAAGATAAATCCAGGCAAGATTGCTCCTCCCTGGGCAGGCCAAAGCATAAAATGAAACTCAGCGCCAAACATAGACCTTCTGGGACAGAGTCAAAGAGCCCTTCTGAGTTTCTGAGCCTATTAAAAGGAGTAACAAGCACCATCTTTCTCCCAAGGAACGGTTGGTGGTTTTGAACTGCTGACCTTGAAGATCACGGCACACCATTCCATCACCACACCACCAGAGGGAGTAAAACTCAACTTTAAGCCACATTCTGCCTGAAGACAACGCTTTTCACATTGCTGGTTAATGGTCACAATGAAGTCAAATGGCCTGCTAACAAGGTCTTCTCCAAAGAAGGAATATGAGGCTTTTTGCACTCATAAATATCTTCCGGTTCCTTTCAGGAGCAGTGGTGAGAGTAGTGATAACAGCAGGGTGGAACAAGGATGGGGTAGAAAAGGAGAACCTATTATACGGATCTACATATAACCTCTTCGCTAGGGTACGGACAACAGAGAAGAGGGTGAAGGGAGATGTCGGACAGTGTAAGATATGACAAAATAATAATTTACAAATTTTCAAGGGTTCAGGATGGGGGGAGGGGGAAAATGAGGAGCTGATACCAAGGGCTCAAGTAGAAAGAAAATGTTTTGAGAATGATGAGTGCAACAATTGTACAGATGTGCTTGACACAATAGATAGATGGATTGTGTAAGAGATGTACGAGCTCCCGATAAAATAATTTTTAAAATAAAAATAAAAATATATAGGCTCACCAGGGACAAGGGAACAATTAGAGATCTAAAAGAGATGGAGAGGAGGGCATAGAACCCCTGGTGGGGTTCGATCAAGTGTAGTGAAGCCAAGAGGAAATACAGAGAGCCAACATGATACTGGGACAGAAGGAAAGGGAAAAGAAATAGAGGAAAGAAGTAGGAAGCAAAACACAGGTATAAACATAAACATGTTCATATATAATCATAAAATATAATGACAGTGACATGGGCCTATGGCATACTTATAGGTTAAGAATTCAGGTAGCAGATGAACATTGGGCCTCTACTCAACTACTCCCTCACTGCAAAAACACTTTGTCCTAATAATCTGGCTTTCTGTGATGTTCACCTTCCCTACATAGTCGCTGAAAACAAAATGGGTGCATTAAACAATGAAGTGAAGATAGCAGATAGAGTCCAGCTATTACAAGATACAGCGTCTGGGATCTTAAAGACTTGAGATTCAACAAGAGGGAAGCACAAAAGCCTACTAAAAAAATCAGGGAAAAAGCACACCAGCCTGTGTGAACATGAGGTATTGATGGGATCAGCTATCAGACATGTAGAGACCCCGCAAAAAATTCCCTCACCATATTGATGAGAACGAGGTGGGTCAGAATGGAGACCCAGAGTCCACATGTAGACAATCTGACATCCCCTCACAGAAGGGTCACGAGGAAGGGACGAGTCAGACAGGGTGCAGTATAGCACCAACACACAACATTCCTCTAGTTCTTTAATGCTTCCTCCCCACGCCCAATCCCACTACCGTGATCCCAATTCTACCTTACAAATCTGGCTAAACCAGAGTGGTACAGATAAGAGCCCCCACCACACGGAAATTAGGACAGATAAACCCCCCCAGAACCAATAATGAAGGTAGGAGGTAAGTGGGAGGAAGGGAGAAAGGCAGACGGTGTAAAATATGAAAATAAAAATAAATTACAAATTATCAAGGGTCCACGAGGGGGGAAGATGGGAGGAGGGGAGAAAAAGAGGAGCTGTTACCTAGGGCTCAAGTACCAAGAAACTGTTTTAGAAATGATGATGGCAACATAGGTAAAATATGCGCTTGATACAATTGATGTATGGATTGTTCTAAAAACTGTAAGAGTCCCCAATAAAAAGATTTATTAAGATAATTTTTTAAAAATATTCACAGGCTCAGAAACCCACCCGGGCAATTCTGACCCGTTTTATAGGGCTGTTTTGCGAGTCAACTCAATAGAAGTGAGTTGTTTTGTTTTTAATATATACCACTCTATTGTCCCTGATATCAACCACCGTTTCCCCCTTAATGTAACCCCTTTCACACCGCCGAGTTCTACAACCTCGAGAATCCACAAAACGCTAAGAAAATGGCTCACGTGATTAGGATCCTGCTACTCCCAGGGCTGAAATCCGGGTGTTTTCCTAAAGGATCCTCCTGATCCCCAAGGCCGCGGCGGCCAGAGAGGTTGCGCCGGACACTAGGCCGCAAGTCCACTGGAGGCAGGAGACGAGCCACGTGCAGATCCAGAGCAGGAAGCAAACTGTCTGGAAGTGGGAGCTCTGGTTGCACATGCTCAGTCTGGGAGGGGCGGTCTCAAGGACGGCTTTACGGAGGTGTGGTTTTACCTTGAGCTGCCCAAATCCCCAAAGAACCAATGGATGGTGACTTAGGTTGGAACTCAAGATACATCACACTCAAATCATCTAGCCTTAATCTTTTTACCTAAAAACTCCCTTCGAAATGAAATTATAAGAACTGGTAGGAAAAGTAAAATACAATTAAAAAGAACTGGTGTGGAGGGGTCAGGGAGGGAGGGGGAAAATGAGGAGCTAAAACCAAGGGCTTAAGTAGAAAGCAAATGTTTTGAGAATGATGATGTCAACCAATGTACAAATGTGCTTGGTGTACAATGGATGGATAGATGGATGAATTGTGATAAGAGTTGTATGAGCCCCCAATAAAATGATCAATAAAAAAACTAGTGTAGTTACAAATCCGGCTAGACCAGAAGATATACACTGGTACAGTTGGGAACTGGAAACACGTGGAATCCAGGACAGATAAACCCCTCAGGACCAACAATGAGAGTAGAGATATCAGGAGGATAAGGGGAAGGTGGGGTAGAAAGGGGAAACTGATTACAAGGATCTACATATAACCCCCTCTCTGGAGGATGGACAACAGAAAAATGGGTGAAGAGAGACATCAGACAGTGTGAGATATGACAAAATAATAATTTATAAATTATCCAGGGTTCATGGGGGAAGTAGAAGAGGGGGGTAATGAGCTGATACCGAGGGTTCAAATAGAAAGCAAATGTTTTGAGAATGATGAGAGCAACAAATGTACAAATGTGCTTGACATATAATGGATGAATGAATTGTGATAAAAGTTGCACGAGCCCCTAATAAAATGATTTCTTTAAATAAATAAGGATTAAGTAATTAATAAAAGAAGCACTCTAGTGATTAAAATGTACATCATTAAAATGTACAAAAGGAAGAACTACGGCTAAAATTCTGCTTAGTCTGGAAGCTCCATTGAAGTCTGTTCACCTTGAGTGACCCTGCTAGCATTTAAAATATTAGTGACATAACTTCCAGCAACACACAAACCACCACAGTACAACAAACTGACAGACAAATATTGAATGTAGGAAGCATCCAAAGAAATTGGAAGGAATAAATAGAGTCACTGTACCAAAAAGAACTGGTCGCCATTCAATCAATGCAAGGGGTAGCATCTGATCAAGAACCAACAGTACGGAAAGGAGAAGGCCAAGATGCACTGAGCACAATGTTCAGAAACAAGGTTCCAGGAACAGGCAGAAGATCAATGGAAACGTTTCAACAAATTGATGAAGCCCTGGAAGCATTGACTATGAAGAGGAATTTGGAAAACAGAGACCTGGCCAACCAACTGGGAGAGATCCATGTTTGTGCCCATTCCAAAGAAAGATGGCCTAAACAGAATGTAGACATTAAAGAACAGTATCATTAATATCACATACAAGTAACATTTTTGGGGGGGGGGCATCGCTGCCCTCTAGTGGGTGTAGGAGGCCCAGTCTTGCTCCTGGAGAGCTGCTGCTCCATTTGAACCGCCAACCCAGTGGGCCCCGCAGTACTACACACAACCACTACGCCACCGGGGTTCAGCCCGCAAATAACATTTTGTTGAACAAATATAATAATAGTTGCAGCAGTACATCCACAGAAGCTGCCAGAAATTCAAGCCAGATTCAGAGAAGGAGGTGGCACAAGCGCTTCCATTATTAATATCAGGTGGGTCTTACCTGAAAGCAGAGAATACCAGAAAGATGTTTACTTGTGTTTCATAAACTGTGTTAAGGTATTCAGTTGTGTAGACGATAACCAATTATGGATGGCATTGCAAAGAATGAGAATTCCAGAACACTTCACTGTACTCCTGCAAAATCTGTCCATGGACCAAGAGGCAGTCATTGAAACAGAACAAAGGAACACCGCATGGTTTAAATCGGGAAAAGTCTGCATCAGGTTTGCGTCCTAATTCAATCGATACACTGAGCAAATAATCAGAGGAGCTGGACCAGGTGAAGAAGAATGATACAACAGGATTACTTGATAAAGATCAAGGACTGCATCCTTTAGCATGAATTACTACAAGATATAAAGAAAACAAAAATCCGGGCTGAGCCCTGGTGGCGTAGTGGTTGTGCGCGGGACTGCGGCCCACTGGGACGGAGGTTCAATTCCAGCAGTGGGGCTGGGCCTCCTACTCCCACCACCGGAGAGCAATGATGCCAAAAAAAAAAAAAAAAGAAAGAAAAAGAAAACAAAAATCCTCACAACTGTACCAATAGGTAAAATGATAAATGAAGGAAAAAAATTAAAGTTGTGGAGGATTTTTTCCTGTTTGGATCCACAGTCAATACTCATTTACTACCAATCAATTAATCAAATGATGTATTGCATTAGCTCAATCTGCTGCATGAGACTCTTTTAAAGTCTCTTTAAGTGTTGAAGAACAAAATATCATTTTGTCTGACCCAAGGCATAATATTTTCAATCTTCATATTGGAAGGTGAAGACTAAGGAATACTGAAGACAAATTATACATTTGAATTATGGTGCTGGCAAGAAAAATATTGAAAATATAGTGGACTGCCAAAGAACAAATAAGTCTGCTTTGAAAGAAGTACACCAGAAGACTTCTTATAACCCAGGATGGTGAGACTTTGTTTCACATATTTTGGGCTAGTCCCTGGGGAAAAAATGAATTGCTGGAAAAGATTATCAGGGCTTGTAAAGTAGGTCAGCAAAGAAGGTCATAGAATGACGCAGGGCAGGGGCTGCCACAATGTGCTCAAACGTAACAATTGTGAGAATGAGGCAGGGAGGGGCAGTGTCTGATTCTGCTGTGCATAGATAGGGTAGGCCCAAGTTGAAAACAACCTGAGGGCAACTAACAATAACAAAAATGTGATTAGAACCACCCTGCTAAATAATTAACTAGATTTCACATGGATAAATATGAAAGACTATAATTTCTTTTAAAAATTAGTACAAGGCTAGCTCCAATGAAATGGAGGCTAAAAGATAAGATACAGGGTAGGAGCAATGAAATATGCAACCTTCCTCTAGTTCCCATGCTGCCTCCCACCCACTATCATGACCCCAATTCTACCACATAAATCCAGCTAGACCAGGAGATGTACAGTGAAGTTGGAAACATGGGAAACTTAGGATAGATGACCCATCAAGACTAGTAATAGGAGTGGTAATACCAGTAAGGTGGAGGGATGGAGGAATAGTAAGGGAGAACCAACTTCAGGGATCTACACGTAGCCTCCTCTCTGAGACACAGACAACAGGGAAGTGAGTGTTGGGACACATTGGACCGTGTACAGTATGAAAAAATATAACAATTTGTAAATTACTAAAGGTTCAAGGGGAAGGGGGAAGAAGGGTAATATAGGGAGCTGATACTGGGGGCCTGGAGGAAGGGAGGATGTTTTGAGAGTGATGATGGCAATGGGTGTGTAAATATGGCCTGCATACAATTGATGTTGGTATGGATTGTGATGGGAGTTGATTCATTAAAATGATTCATTAAAAAAGGGGGGGAGGGGAAAGGGGAGTGTTTTTTTTTTTCTTAAAGAGGAGCTTGTACCAAGGGCTCAAGTGGAAAATGTTTGGAAATGTATGTGGCAGCACGTGTGCAAATGTGCTGAATGTTGTAGTAGCTGTAAGAGCCCCCAATAAAATTATTTAAAAAAAAGAAAGAAAGAAATGGAGGCTAAAGATGTCCCATGGAGCCAACTTTTCCAAAAGGCCTTACCGGTGAGTTCAAACTGCTGACAACGTGGTTAGTACCCAACTCCTAACCCACTCTGCTTACCAGGACACCTCTATGAAAAGAGACCACTAGTATGAAAAGCTCAAGAAAGGCTTTCAACACTAAAAAAAGGGGGCATGTTTTGATGGTTCATCAGAATGGGAGGTGAAGGGCAGTAACATCACTAGTAAGAGAGGCGATGCCATTGTGCGGAAAGTGTGCCCGGTCTGCCCAGGCACAGTGAGCTGAAATGTGAAGGGAGTGCGATTGGGCAGCAAGGGGAGTCAAGTAACCAAGCTCCCAGGGAATCCTGGCAATAGACTTCTGACTGGGGCTTAGGGCTTGGCACCTCATCAGACTTGAGTGGAAGACATTCATATGGGTCAGCAGACAAACCTGGAACTATAGTTTTTTGTTTTTATTTTTTTTCCCTCTTGTTCTGTTGTTTGTTTTTGCTTTTCTTTTGCCCTATGTCTGTCTAGATAAGATAAGCAGGATGGACAATCCTGATGCAAAAACTAGGGACCAGCAGTTCCCAGAAAACATGGGAGTGGAAGAGGCATGGAGGGGTGGGGGTGAGCCAACAAATGCAGAAGAAAAAGGGAACAAGAGATCTAAAATTGATGGTGAGGAGGGCATATAATGCTGGATGGGGCTCATTCAAGAGCAATAGGTCAGAGAGAAAATGCTGAGCTGAATGGAAGGCGAACATGATAGTGGGATAGGAGGGAAGTGAAAGGAAAGAAAGAGGCAAACCTACTTATAGAGGTATAGCTATAAGCTGTAAGCATATAATATATGTAAATATATTAATGTATAATAAGAGGGATAGAGACTGATATACATATACTTATAAAATAAGTATTAAAATAGCAGACAGACTTTGGGCCCCTACTCAAGGCCTCCCTTAACACAAGAATACTTGGTTCTGATAAGCTGGCACTGTGCATAAACAAATGTGGGGAAGAGAGCTGACGGTGCCTGGCTATCAAAATATATAGTGTCTGGGGTCTTAAAGGCTTGGAGTCAAACAAGTGACCATCTAGCAGAGAAGCAAATAAGCCCACAAGGAAGAAGCACACTAGCCTTTGTGATCATGAGGTACCAATGGAATAAGGCATCAGATCGCAAAAGATCCCAAACAAGCAACTCCATAGATGCGAGAAGAGAGGGGTGGAGTGGAGATAATTGCACATCCCCCTGCAGAAGTGGTATAAGGGATGATTCAGCCACGGTGTAACACAGCAGTGATGAACCACACATCGTTCCTCTAGTTCCTGAATTCTTCCTCCTCCAACTACCGTGACCCTGTGCTAACTTGCAAATCTGGCTAGGCCGGAGAACACAGATTGGCAGAGAAGAGCTCTTTACACATGGAATTCTGGAAAAATAAACCAATCAGGAGCAGTAATGGAAGTAGTGATATCATGAGGATAGGGGTATGGTTAGGGAAGGGGAAGGGAGAGAGAGGAGGAACCCACCACAAGATTGAATTTATTGTCTGTCCCCCCTAAAGGGGATGAATAATAGAAATGTGGGTGAAGGGAGACAACAGACATTATAAGGTACAAAATAACAATAAAGATATATAATCGATCAAGGATACATGAGGATGGGAGGGTGGCGGAGGGAAAAGAGGTGCTTAGACCAAGGGCTCAAGTATAAAATTTTTTGGAAATGATAATAGCAGCATATGTACAAATATGCTTGAAACAACTGATGGATGCCATGTTCTAAGAACTTTAAGAGCTCCCAATAAAGTACTTTTAAAAAAGAGAGAGTAGATTCATTTAGCTTATGTGAAGGGAAAAGCAAAAAATAACAAAGTAAAATGATGTGGCTATAAATAAAAGAATAGGAATCAACCCACAGAGAAATGCTCCAGCTGCAAGAGGAAAACTTGGAAATTGTTGTATAGGAAATAAAGAGAGGTTTAAGCATTGAGGGGGAAAAAAAGACTGCTCCTTAGAAGAGGGGGTTATGACACTTTATCTCATGTGCTTTGGATAGTTTATCAGTCCCTGGAAAATGACATTTCCCTAAAATTTCAGAATTCTGGATTTGGGATTTTATAAAAAAAATATTGCTTCATCAGAAATTTAAAAACAAGTCTAAAAGCCATTACACATTGAAAATCACCTTCCTTCCGAGTTGGAAGAACATGTGATTCCATACATGGTTATAAATCAACCAATAAAGCTCACTGCCTGTCAGTTATATGATTAGGAGTGTTATTCAAGTCCATTAATCATAGTACTAATAGGGTCAGAGTAATGACATCTCCAATTTCACTGATTCTTCTACCGATCAAGGCTCAGTCATGCCACTTCCAACTCCCATCAAAATGCATCTGAAAATATGTCTAACAACTTCTGCAATGGGAGGTGTCACTATCATATGCTCACACGCTCCTCTCCACACTACCCTGCCCACCCCCGCAGGTCCATACCAGGAGCTGTGATAAAAGCAAACCAAAGTCAGGATGTAGAAGTGTATAAACGTAGAGATCTTTGTATTGATCTCCTTTAGAGAAACTCCCAAAAGAGACTGCAGAGACCCAAAATTATATATAGTTTTCAGTGAAAGAACTCTTTTTGTCTCCCTTAAGGTCTCAGGCCTCCTCTCAAGCTTTCTAGATGGGTGACAGATTTTCCCGACTGTATTAATTACTCCCCATCGAACGACTCAGTCTTACTCCTAGGGTGTCTCTTTTCAATTCTCTTGTCCACTGTACTTAATTTTCTTATAGGAAGCAAGCTCTGCCTTTATAGAAAGAGTTTTCTTTCTGCCCATTCTCCTCTATTTCTAGACATGCCCAGGCACGTTTGAACCCCAGCAACAGACTCAGTTTAAATTCAAGCTGAGATTCCTGTTCTTCTCTGTGTGAGACACTATAGGAAAATTCTCCAAAGTGTGCAGCTATTTCAGGTCGTGCACCTTTATTTCCAGTTTCTCCTTGTGTATGCTGGTAATGCCATGGGAGCTGCATCAACAGCATCCTGCCTGTTGATCTGATTAGCTTGCAGTTGAAAGAATGTATGAATGAGAAGCGTGAACATTTTACAGGATGATAGGATCTAAAACTGGAAAGGACTCGAAGCGTGCAAGCATTCTTTTCAAGCTGAAGTTTGACATCCAACCAAAACCAAGCCATATAATGATTAGTTTCTTGAGTGAAAACCTGTCGATGTCACCATCTTAAAATATAAGCTGTTAACTGGCACCCTTCCATCGTAAGAAAGTCGTCAGATACACATGTGTTCTGTTACATAGTTTCTCATTTTGAATTTTACAAAATGCTCCATAGGTGAAGAAAGAGGTAGGCAAAATGCGAAAGGTGGATACATACATGCTATGTTTGGGAGCCCTTTTATCTATTTTATGTCTGATTTAATAACCAAATATTTTCATAAGCTGTTCACAACCCTCTCAGTTATTAAAATTGGATTTCTCGGATTAGTTATTGCAGCATACAAGTCACAGTACTACTTAATACTTGCTTCATCAGATCCCTGGCAGAGCAGGGAATAATCTAAATTAAATATTTCCTGAGTGAACCAAGAGGGAGCCTCAAAGAGGTGATGAGGAAAAAAAAAGAGAACTATCTTTTTACTCCATTTTTCAAAAAAAAACTTTTAAAATCCCTTCTTCTATAAAGTCTCAGAATAGTTTGAACAAATGAGCCTGACTTTTAGATAACTGGAAGCTTTATTAAAGCAACCCCAACCTTTTACTTAAGGGCACTTGTCTCCCTGGCCCTTATTGTTTCTCTTCCCTTTTTTTTTCCTTCCTCATATTGTCTTGCTTCTGTGTCTACTTTACAAGACTGACACATATCCTAATGAATTAACTTAAATTGTTCCCAAAATGAACCTGACCCTCCTTTCCCATCACTTTTCTCTGGTGGGCATCTGACCTCTCGGCCATACAGGTAGGCTTACATGGCTAGGTTCTGACCCATGAGCTGTGAGCAGAATGATCTCCTTCTCATGGGGGTTGCTGGCTGGGTGGAGTTAAAGGAGCCCAAAGCTCGCATTCCAGGACCACACCTGCGCTGACAGAGGCTCCAGCAGGAAAAGAAACCTGTCTCTGTGATCTCAGGGTGTAATGCCACCCACTTCCACGAATTGTTTAGGAGGGAGAAGAAAGGGAAAAGCACACAAGCTCTTATCTCGCGTATAACTTTTTTAACTTGGCCACATTACTATTTTAATTAACACAGGTAAAATAAACGAAAAACACACACCATATTTTCTAGTTATTAGAAAAAAGAGGCTGCCGGAATAAAATCCTTCAATGGAGTGTCCCTTCATCTGTCATCTTTGTTTTTGCTTTGGTTTTGGTTTTGTTTTGTTTTTTTGGCGGGGGGCATCACTGCCCTCAGGTGGTGGGAGTAGGAGGCCCAGCCTTTGCTCAGTGGAGCTGGAATCGAACCTCCATCCCAATGGGCCGCAGTCCCGCGCAAAACCACTACGCCACCGGGGCTGTCATATTAAAGGGCGAGGCTCCCCACCAGAAGGGAGGAGTTGACCCTTACCTGCTGCCCAGCACTCCAGAGAAAGACCTGGAAGTGGCTTTTGTACAGCTTTAAAGCCCTGGAGACAGATGCTCGCTATCCAATGAGGTCACTCGGAGGCCGGTGGGTGTGCCCTCCAGACGCTTAGCTCCGCCTCACGGATTCTCTCTCCTGGGAGTCGGAATCTACTCAATGGCAGTAAGTTGGACTGCTTTTGTGGTAGTTTTCAGCCTGAAGAACAACTCACTGATGTTGAGTTAACGCCACTTGACATCGACCCTATAGGACAGGGTAGAACTGCCCCTGTGAGTTTCCAAGACTATGACGACTTCTTCTTCTTCTTCTTCTTCTGCTTCTTCTTCTGCTTCTTCTTCTGTGTGTATGCATGCATGTATTATTCATTGCAATTAATACATCAAATCATTCCATAGTTCATCACGTCCAGCAGAATTGTACATTTGCTATGGCAATCACTTTCCAAACATTCTTTTTCGAATGGCTTTTAAGCACATGAGACTTAACTCTTTTTATTTCATCATTTTTATTCACAAGTAATTTGCATACCATATATGATTCAATTGTTCAACTACTCAATCATACCACGGAGAATTGTACGATTACCTCCACATCAATTTTAGGAGCCTTAACTCAGAGGGAGGAGAAAGCCCCAACGGCTTCAGACAGTGATTTCTAACTGCTGACCTGCTTTCTACTCTTCTAGATTATGACTGACCTAAATGCATAGCCTCACTCAATTTCGATGCAAAGCGACTCTAGAGAGCCCACTCCCTGGGCTTTCTGAAGTAGCAGTTTTGTATGGGAGTTCTCTGAAACCTCATGATTTCCCCAAGGACCAGCTGACAGATCCAAGCTGCCGACTTTGTGGTTAGTAGCTCAAAGCGTAACCCAAAGTCCATCAGGGCATTTTGCTAGCCTATTCCAAACTACTGCCAGCGAGCGACCCTACAGGACAGTGCAAGTGCATCCTTGAGTTACCAGGCCTTCAGCTCTTTACAGGAACAGAGATCATCTTTCCCACTGGGAGCAACTAGAGGGGGAGAGCTGCTGAAGTTAGTAGCTGCCCACAACTGCTAGCCAGTGTTTCTGTCAACTATAAAATCAAAGACCATCGGTCGCCCTGGTGGCACAATGGTTACAAGTTGGGTGGCTAACCTGGCGGTGAACATCAAGGTTGACCACCAGCTATGTCCCATGAGGAAAACGAGACTTGCTACTTTTGTGAAGATTCCCCATCACATAAATCCACAAAAGCGGCCCTATCTCGCTTCTACAGGGTCACTGAGAGTCGGAAAGACTCAAAGTCAGTGAGTTGGGTTTGGTTTAGATCTATTTGTCTATATCTATCTCTGTCTTCGTCATTGTCATTTCTCCTCCTCAACTCCCTGCTCAATCTATCAAGAGCATGTGACTGTCTACCGAAGCATTTTTGGTCAATCAAGTATTAGATTCTTAGCATAGATAATAATAGCTGTCCTATAGAAGGATAAATTGAGCAAAAATTAGATTCCTACTTTTTTATTACCATGTTGCACTGAAAATAAATGTCATTCAAAATTCTGCCACAAGCTGAGCCCTGGTGGCATAGTGGTTGAGTGCGGGACTGCAGCACACGGGCTTGGCAGTTCAAATCCAACAGCGGCTCTCCAGGAGCAAGGCTGGGTAGCTCCCACGACCACCAGAGGGCAATGATGCCCAAAAAATTATGCCACAAATATATCTATGAAACATTAATTTACTAGTAATAAAGCATAAACTAACTTATATAACCAGTTCTCTATGCTCCATGAAATTCCAGCTCTCTGTCCTTTTAGTACACCAAGGCCATGTGTAAGAGATACCCTCAAGAGAACCACAACAATATTTCAAAGACAGATTCTGTATGCTCTACTCATTATCATAAAATTTTAAAAATCCCAGTGTTTTAACACAAGGCAATTTAAGAATCAGGCATCAGAGGCATCCCTAAGCCTTGCTATTTGTGCAGAGTTTAACAGTCTTAATCATTATGGACATTTCACAATTTCATACCTTTCATGTTACAATTGCTAATATTCTCCATGCTTTTTAGCAGACATAAAATCCATCTTTTAGTATTCAGTATGCAAGTCAACTAATAAGTCATATAGATGTGTTGATAGCATAAGAAATTATGTTCAGAAACATCCAGAGCCTGGACTTGTCATATATAAGGCAGCTATCCTTCACTTATTGACTATCTGGTTATCTGACCTTTGTAATTACTACAATAGTAAAAAAAATTATTTTGCACACTCATGACATATGAATGGCAATAACAAACACCAAAGATCTTGGCAAAAGTAATGCTCTGAAAGTTGTGGTTACCTGTCAACATGATTCCCCATGATTTGGCTGTTATATAATGGTACAATTTGGCAGTTTGGTAATGATGTAATCATTTCCCATTTTGTTATCCAATATAATTGTATTAGGCCGGGTAGAATAGAGAAACAAATTCATAAACATGCATTTGTAAATAAGAGAAAGGTTTATATACAAAAGGAATGGAACATTGAGAAAGCATCCCAACCCAGTCCAGTCCAGGCCCACAAGTCTGATATTAGCCCATATGTCTGATACCAGTCTATAAAGTTTTCTTCAGATTCACGAGGCACCTGCAATGACACCAGGACTATCACCAGCCAGTGGGTGCAGTCTTGTGTATCCATGGTGGTGGAAGCATGTCAGCATTGGCAGGAGCCTCTCTGTAGCTTCTCAAGCATCTCAGCACTGGGAGGAGTCTCTATGTGGATTTTCCAGCTTCACAGGTCTGTTTCCATCAGGGTAAACTCATATAACTTCTCCTCTGGCTCCTCCAGGACTCAGAGTCTATCAGCATGCTGGCATTTTTGTCTTGTCAGTAGAGTGTCTCCAAGAGACTGACCTGTGAGTCTCTCACCTCCTCGGGGGAAATATCACAAGATTTCCGAGAATTCTCAGAAACAGGTCTCCTTGGCTATCACATTGGCTATTTACAGGTTAGACTCCACCCGTACACTCCCAATCATGAAATTGACACCAAAGTACATTGCCAAAATAATCATTCTCCTATTTCACATAAATACCCAGTCTTTGTACCCTAGTCATGTGTACTAAGTGAGAAGTGAGTGTACTGGCTAATAACTATTGAACCAGGTTTTTAAATTTTACTAGCATATTAGTTGTCCCTTTATAAAATCGACCCCTAAATTATGACACATACCTTGTTACACTTTGAACTGTGTCCCCCGAAACTATGTATCATAAATCCTAGTCCCTAATGCCTTTGGTCAGGAGCCTTGGTGGCACAGTGCATTAGGATATCCACTGCAAGAGCAGCAATTTGAAAACATCAGCTGCTTCTCAGGAAAGATGCTTTCGACTTCGGTAAAGAGTGACAATCTGAGCAGCACACAGGGGCAGTTAGATTCTACTCTCTCTTCTAGAGTCTGCTCTTGCCTATAAGAAATCAACTTGATGGCACTGAAGTTTTGTTTTACATTTAGAGCATAATACCATCTGGGAATGGGCTTTCTTTGTTATGTCAATGAGGCATTATTAGAATAGGGTGTGTCTTAAACCAAACTCTTTTGAGATAAATAAAACAGATTAAGAACAGAGGAAGTAACTGGTGAGAAAGGATTTGTGCCACACCACAAAGAAGATCACCAAGGAACAAAGACTTTCCTCCATAGAGCCTGAAAGCCTTCCCTTAGAGCTGGAACGCTCAATTCAGTCTTCCAGCATGTGAAACTATGAGCAAAATTCTATTACAGTAGAACTCCATAACAAAGACACACTTGCATGCTGTGAATTGCTGTGTGTTGAGGGGGAGGGGGGATGTCCAGTCTCCGGGAGTCTCCATGTCAGTCAGGTTACATGATGTACACAGCCCACGCCTCCCCTTATTTGTTAATGAAAGTGATGATGGTTCTTAACACCACTGTTGAGTTTACACTGCTAAATATTACTGTATTTTACTTTATTTTAATACATATTTTAGTATACTGGTACAATTTGGTTCAGAATGTTTTTTTTTTCTTGTTTTCCTGCTCTAAAAACTGGGTGCATCTTATGGTCCCAAATATACAGTATCCTTTAAATCAAATTGTTTAACTAGTGAAAATGCTCTGCTTTAAGGAATATTCTCTTTCAAAACTACTATATGGGATCAGATTGTAAACTTAAAGATCACATAGGAATCTTAGGGAGCAGTGTGTGCATGTGGGGTAAAGAACAACTCTCAAAAGGAAGGTCAGAATGCTTCCATAACTCAGAGACTGAAATCAGTGTCACTTAATTGCACATTTAGAGACCTTTGAATTGGTGTATGTGTTATGTTACCAATTCCTAAAAACAAGTATAAGATTGAAAAAAATGTGTTTCTAACATTCCTTATGATAATTAACAAACTTTCTGGTGTAAATTTCAATAAAGATCCTTGAAATGCTTGAGTAGCCACCTGGGGACTATGGATTCCTGATTAGGGCACTTCATATTCTAACCACCCCTGGAGTATGAATTCCTAATTAGGAAAGTCTAATAATGACTAATGTCCCCTAGAGTGTAGATTGAAGTTAATTTACACACAAGTACATTATGCTGTTTATAACAAAGTATTCTACAGTCAATGATAGCAGAGAGCAGTTAATAACACGGCAGGGACATGGTTGTTCAGAATTTCCCAAGTTCCCATCACCTCTCCTGACCACTAGTTCATTCCAGTGCATGGCAATCTCTCATGTGTGCAGAGGAGAACAGAGCTTCTTTGGGTTTTTAACACTCTAACCTTTCAAAAGCAGATGACCAGATTACTCTTCTGAGACACCTATAGATGGTGTGTTAGTCCAGGTAGACTAGAGAAACAAATTCATGAACACTCTCATATGTGTATAAGAAAGAGTTTTATATACTTTTATATACAACAGCAACTGAAATTGAGAAAATATCCCTTCCCAGTCCAGATCAAGTCCATAAGTCTGACACTAATCTGTTTGTCTGATACCAATCTTTAAAGTCCTCTTCAGACTCATGAAATACATGCATTGATGCTGAATGCAGGAAGATCACAGGCCAGTGGGTGGGAGGTCTTGTGGATCCAGTAACATTGTAATCATCTTAGTGCTGGCAGGGGTCTCCATGTGACTTCTCTGGCTCCAGAGGTCTGGCTCCATTAGCCTCTCTCCATGTGTCTTCTCCATAGGGATGTCTCACAGGGAGTAAGGAGAGAGAGAGAGAGAGAGAGAGAGAGAGAGCGAGAGAGAGAGACTTCGGCCTCCAAGGAGGAATGCTAGCGTTCCCAGATTTCTCATGAGAAGGCCATGCTCACACAGAGGCCTCCCTGTGTGAATGAGTTATGACCTGAATGAGCGGCTAACCTCTACCCCATTCACTCTAAATCCTCTCAAATAGACAAACGATTCTATGCCTAGCACAGATGACTTACTAACCTTTCAGTTAGTAATGAAGAGCTTAACTTCTTGCACCAACCAGAAGTCTCAAATGGTACATGCTCATTTTTAGAATACGAAAAGGTCTTATACTCACTACTTTTGATTCTGACTCATTGCCGCCCACTCTATAAGACAGAGTAGAACTTCAATTCATATGATTTCTGAGGCTATAGATCTTTACTGAAACAGATCACTTCATCTTTCTCTCACTGAGAAGATGATGAGTTTGAATCATTGATCTTTTAATTATCCTTCCAATATCAGTGTTCCTTAAGACTTTTATGTTACTGTTAGTTGCCTTCCAATGAGCTCCAATTCAGGATGACACTGCATGGAATGACGTACTGTCCAGCCCTGTGCCATCTTCACATTTGGGATGCTTGAGCTCTTTGTTGTAGCCCCTGTGTTAATACCAGTTGGTGCAGGATTTTCCGCTTTGGGGATCACCTTCTATTTTTCCAAGCATGATGTCCTTCTCCAGGGACTAGTCAATCCTAAGAATATGTCCAAAGAACTTCTTACCACCCTTGATTCTAAAGATCATTCTTACTGTACTTCAGCCAAGACCTACTTGTTTGTTCTCAGGGAAGTCCAAGGTTCTTGTAACATTCTACACCAATGCCATAATTCAAATGCATCAAGTCTTCCTTATTGTCTGTCTAGGTTTCACATGCAATTTGAGGCCATTGAAAACAGCATGGATATGAGGAGTCATAGAACAGGGTAATAGATATCAGCGGACATAACAACCAAAAACATTGTTGAGAGTGAGGGGGGTTTGAACAGAGATCCAAAGCCCATCTGCAGACAGTGGAACAATCTCCCCACAGAGGGGCCACAAGAAAGGGATGAGTTACCAGGGTGAAGTAAAAAATTGATGAAGCACACTGTATTCCTCTGGTTCCTTGAAGCTTCCTCATCTGCCACTACCATGACTCCAGTGCTGTTTGTCAATTCAGACTAGACTGGAACATGTACACAGGTATAGAAGGAGATGTGTCCCGGCCTGCGGGTCCGTAATTCACAAGTCCTGGAAGGAGGAGCAGGAATTGGGGGGACAGGAGACGCGAAAAATGGAGACAAGACAGGATTCTGATCAAGTCTCATTTATTGGAGCAAAACTTAGGGTAAATATAGTCAATGTCAGGAGTAAGGGTCACAGCTCATGCTAATGAGGTAAAGTCAACAGGGGGCCAATCCTAGATGAGTGCCAAATATGATGCGCAAAAGGGGCTGTAGTCCTCAAAGACGTCCGTATGCTAAGAAGGGTATACAGGAGTGAAGCTGACAAGTTATAGCAACCAATCACAAAGCTGCAAGTCAAGACAAGCAGAAATGCCTTATCTATAAGCCTAGGTAATTAGCATGTTAACA